>JASCZW010008547.1:0-49645 GCA_034211315.2 Aedes japonicus
TCGTCAGTGTAAGAGACCCAAAATTGGATGATTGAATACAATTTTTTGACAATGTTTGTATCAAAAATATGCCTAACGTTTCTCAGCTGTAGATTGACCTATATAGATGGTGAATATTTTGAGCACTAAAGGGTGATACGATCAAAATTTGGTCAAGGGAAAACGCGTGTAAATCGGTGAAATCGTTTATTTAAAAAATCAAATTAAATTTCTTTTTCAAGTTCAATTAGTATAAAATTCAGGAAAAATATTCAGTTAGGCTTCCGCTTTCCAAATCGAATTGCCGGGCCTTACGCTTGACCCCTGCCATCAGATTTTGTACAGCCACCTTGTCCACCTTCTTCGCCGCAGAAAGCCAGTTTGCCTTGAACTGCTGCTCGTCCTTAGCAGTTTTTTTGGTCTTCTTTAGGTTCCGCTTGACAATAGCCCAGTATTTCTCAATTGGGCGGAGCTCTGGCGTGTTGGGAGGGTTCTTGTCCTTGGGAACCACCTGCACGTTGTTGGCGGCGTACCACTCCATGGCCTTTTTACCGTAATGGCAAGATGCCAAATCCGGCCAAAACAGTACGGAACAACCGTGTTTCTTCAGGAAAGGCAGCAGACGTTTATTCAAACACTCTTTCACGTAAATTTCTTGGTTGACAGTCCCGGAAGCTATGAAAATGCTGCTCTTCAAGCCACAGGTACAGATGGCTTGCCAAACCAGATATTTCTTTGCGAACTTTGACAGTTTCGTGTGCTTGAAAATATCTGCTACCTTTCCCCTTCCTTTTGCCGTATAAAACTCCTGTCCCGGAAGCTGCTTCTAGTCGGCTTTGACGTAGGTTTCGTCGTCCATTACCACGCTGTCAAACTTCGTCAGCATCGTCGTGTACAGCCTCCGGGATCGCGCTTTGGCCGTCGTATTTTGTTTATCATCGCGATTTGGAGTCACTACCTTCTTGTAAGTCGATAGTCTGGCTCGTTTTTTGGCTCGATGCACGGTTGTAGACGATACACCCAGCTTATTTGCGGCATCTCGGAGAGATAGGTTAGGGTTTCGCTTGAAACTACCGGCAACTCTCTTTGTCGTCTCAGCGGCTTCCGGTTTTCGATTTCCCCCCGATCCAGACTTCCTGGCTCTCGACAAACGTTCCCCAAACACTTTAATTACATTTGTAACGGTTGATTTGGCAACTTTTAGCAATTTTGCCAACTTTGCGTGCGAGTAGCTCGGATTTTCGCGATGCGCGAGCAAAATTTTGATACGCTGCTCTTTTTGCTTGGACGGCATTTTGACAACTGAAGAGTGAATTCCAAAATCAAAATAGGAGCAACATTCTACACACACACACCTTCAAAATGAGGGGTGTTCAGGTTTTTTAAATGCAAAATTGAAAGAAATACGTCAAGTTGATATTGACCAAATTTTGACGGTATCGCCCTTTATCTGTGTATGCATTTACTGAAAATTACTATTAATCAATTTGGTTGTTTTGCATATGTAATGAAATAAAACCTTTTTATGCGTTCTTAAATTTTAGCTATATAAGAGTGCTATACTACCTGCTGATTGATTGAGCAGTTATTTTACAATATTTATATCCCTTATTCTTCTATTCTAGAAAAGCTTTATATTTTGTGCATATTGTGTAAGTTCTTTTCGACTAAGCTATCTGAGGTACTACAAATTCCTGTTGCAGAAAATTAATAATTAATTTTGATGTTAACCAACTGTTCGGAACTAGTTCGGACAGACTCGAAACTGCTTAAAATTGAATTTTACAATAGCAGATCAAAACATCCTCGATAACCCGTCCTCGCTCTCTGTAAATTTCGTCAGCCTATTGAAGATGATTCTCTCCAGGAGTTTTCCGAGCGTATCCAACAGGCATATTGGCCTATACGATGCTGGATCCCCCGGAGGCTTTCCTCGCTTCAGCAGCAACACTAGTTTCTGTATTTTCCACCCGTCCGGGAAATGGGCTTCCTCTAGACATTTCTGTAGCACATCCCTGAACATGTCCAAAATTAGGGATTCCATCTGGTCCGTGTGCCTTCTTCACTTTAAGCCCTTTTGCCACTGCTACATGCCCTCAACGTTACTTCTTTCTTCCTCGCTGTAAGGTGTATGTGGTCTCGTCGTTGATTCGTGTGTCGGAAAGAGTCATCTACGTGACCCTCAGTTTTGCTGGAAATAGCTCTGTAGCCATTGTTGGCCTTTGATCTTTGCCATAACAATACGATACGCGTCGCCCCTGAGGTTAAGATCAGCACCTAGGCACAACTCCTTGTAGCAATTCGTCTTGTTCAGTATTATCTCTCGTTTTAATTCGGTCCTGGCCGCTCGGAAAACCACCCTACTCTGGACACGTCTTCTGGCTCTGACACAACCAGCGCGAAGCATGCTAAGTTGCTGATCCGACCAGTAAGCTGGGCGCCGCTTGTGCCTCAGCTCCAGTTTCCTCGGCATGGTTGCGTTGCATGCCCTTCCCAAGCAACACTAAACCATCATAATTAGTTGCAGCAACTTCATTGTGGCCTAATTGAGTCACATTGAAGAAATTTTAACTGCTTTGCTACAAGTGTGCTACTAGGGTTACTAGCTATTCGTCAGTTCGTCCGCGATTCGTTTCGAGAGTTCGATTTCGAACCGAAGTGCCTCAACTCCTTATCCAAGATCCTCCGCTTCCACTTCTGGTCGCAACTATTAGTCTTTCATATTGCGACAGAATTTCGCTGGCCAGATGGTCGCCATGGGTGTGCTCCTCACACACTTTCCAGTATATATTTGTCATCAGCGACGGACTACAGAAGGCGATGACGGGTTCACGACCGTCCTTGCGAAAAGTGCTGGTGGAACCTACGTTCTATAGTGTAACTTCCAGCTTTGCCAGAGCTTCGAGCAAGCTGTACCCTCTAGTGTAGGTACATTTCCTGCTCCACTCCACAGCCCATGCATTGAAGCCTCCTCCGACGATGACCGGTCTTCTTCCATAGAGCTTTTCGGTTAGTCCATCAAGCATCTGGTGAAATTGCTCCATGATCCACCTTTGGGGGGCATAGCAACCCTTCTTCCCGCATTTCCTGCTCAGATCAGATCTCTCAGGACCTTTACAGTTCCTCGCCTGGTGACCAAACTCCATGCACTTAAAGTATCTCTCCAATTCCTTTGGAACTCGAGGGATGACTCTCAGTGATCACACCGACCACCCAACTTTTACTCGACCGGACTCCAACAACTTGTTGGCTGCAGCTGTCGTCAAACGTATCGCCGCGGTCTGTGTGCCATTGTTCACCTCCCTCAATCTAATTGACAGTGATGCATGTCCAAGATTGCAGTGTCCCTTCAACGCCCCCATCAGCTCGTCCTCTGATGTGATCTCGTCAAGATCCTTGCACTCGATCACAGTCTCCTGTGAGAGAGCTATAACTATCACCTGCTCACCAAGGGACTTTTCGACGAGCGTCTTGAAGGCTGTGCTCTTGATGGCAGGATCCTTCTTCAGCTCGAAAAGCATCTCACCTTTCTGGGTGCACCTGGTTTTCACCACCTTCTCCCCTAGGTCCTTTAACTCCGGATCAGTTCTCACTCTTCGGAGGTTGACTTTTCACCTCAACAATTAGAGCATCGCCTTTACTTTGCTCCCGACGAGACCTAGACATCTGCTTCTTCTTCTTCTCTCCTGAAGTTTTCACAAGCTGCAGATTTTCTACTTTATGTCTTTCTGGTTGCCGACAGTGCGCCATTCACTGCCTTCATATTTCTCGTCGTCGTTTTTGAGCTTTTTCAGCTCTTCAGTCCTCAAGAAAATTTTCGGCAGTCTCTGCTCTCATCCTCAGTGTGCCCTGTTCGCGTTCAGCTGCAATCACGGCCGATTTGACACGCGTCACCATCTGTTTTATTTCCTTGTGGATCTTGTGCCTGTCAGTCTGTCTGTGCCTGTGTCAGCCTGTGTGCCTTTACATAATCATAGAGTTCGTCAATCCAGTTTCTGACTACCTCCATCACACCTTTCTTCCCAACACTTTCCCCTCGAGTTGTGCAACTGCTGCGTTGCGGGGTGAACAGCTGGGTCAGGAACCCCTGTCACTTGCTACTGCTGGTACTTGCAATGACCTCCGAATTCGACACTGGTGACCTCTGAAGCTTTCTGTTTCTTGCGAACACTATCGCACCTCCGTCTCCGTTGTCTGGCGTTTTGCCATCGTCGTTTATTTAACTGACTGACTGACTGCCTCTCTCCGAAGTTTCTACGTTAGAGACGACGAGAAACACTTGAGTGATATCAGACGTTGCGAATCAAAACAAACCCAAAAAAGGAGAGAGTTGCTCTCACATGTGCGCATCAAAACAGAGTGCACACAATAACTATCGAGGTATAACGAGTTTGTCAGCCGTTTCGAAGTTGTTTGAAATAATAGTTTGTGGAATTGTTCTTGATGCTACAAAAAGCTACATATCTACAGATCAACACGGATTTTTGCCTGGACGATCCGTTACCACCAACTTGTTAAGTTTTTCGTCGAGGTGCATTGCGAGTTTGGAGGATAAGGCGCAAGTTGATGTTGTTTACACTGACCTGAAAGCAACGTTTGATAAAATTGACCATGGAATATTGCTGCACAAGTTGTCACGTCTTGGAGTTTCTACGCAACTGGTATATTGGTTAGAATCCTACCTTACGGACCGTGAGTTGCGGGTGAAGATAGATGGTTGTATATCACGGTCGTTTTCTAACAAGTCTGGAGTTCCACAAGGTAGCAATCTCGGACCGCTATTGTTTATCTTGTTTTTCAATGATGCCGCTCTGAATTTGGGCGAAAGTTTCAAAGTGGTCTATGCAGATGATTTAAAGTTGTACATCGTAGTGCGCACGCAAGAAGACTGCTTACTTTTGCAAAATTCGTTGAGTTCAATTTCTGAGTGGTGTCAGAGAAACAAACTGATACTTAGCGTGAATAAATGTCAGGTAATCACATTTCACCGGAAAATCCAATTTTGTTTGACTACTACGTTGATGCACCCAAAATAAAAAAGCAAGATTGTGATGCAATTTCGCATGATTTGGTTTCATTTCTCGTAATGGATCGCCACTTGGAGAAAAAATGCAACATTGGTCGTGGGCAAAAAAGCAACACATCAATTCGCTTTGAAAAATTCAATGTGTGTGTGTGAAGTTGTGCAGTGTATTAGTGTTGGGTAAGTGTATTAGTGTTGAGTATAAGATTGGAGTCCGGAAATTCAATGGATCACAAAAAAAGCGAACACGATTCCCGCAGCCGATATTCGAACCGAGGCCGTCTGCGTCGTGGTTCTATCTTGTATCCATTCAGCCATTTTCACTAGATGAATGAAGGGGAATAAAAACCCTACAGTTGCTTCGATTGTCGAGGCACTCGGCGATACAGCAATGAAGCCAATGTCTCTCACACAAACTTGCATAGCTTCGTTTATTTCATAAAGAAGGGCAAACTCGAAGAGAGGGATATCGGAGTGCGATGACGAGTGAAAATAAAAATAGAACACTTGACAGCGGAATTCTAACGGTGGTCACGAGCGCAACGCATTCCGTGGTATTGTCTCACCCATATTGAAAAGTTGTTGACTGTTGAACAAAGATCCAACGGTTGCTTCGACTGTCCAGGCACTAAGCACACAGCGATAAATTTGTTTCGAGGAATCTGTGTGCTGCCAACCGCTTGCACACACTTGCATTTTCTTCGTTCATACCATAAAACACTTTGTGGATCATGATGGGCCTTTTCTGAATCATGCGGATTTCTCAAGATATGGTTGCAAAAATTGCAATTGCATGTTTTGGCCACCTTTTTCAACTTTCTGGGACGTTGCTAATACTCTCAGTAGAGTGACCATGTGCGACTGCATCTGGGTGTTCAACTAGATTCAGAAATGACTTTTCGAACTACACCGTTCTGCGATCATATCAAAAGCAACTCGACAGTTGGGCTGTATTTCCAAGGTGGCGAAGGGTTTTTCGGACCCACATTGCTGGAAGTCATTGTACTGTGCACTTGTCCGTCCAATTTTGGAAAACGCGTCGGTGGTATGGCAGCCTTACCAGGTCACGTGGTGCCTGAGAATTTAACGAGTTCAGAAGCGGTTTATTTGTTTGGCTTTGAAAAACTTGCCGTGGCGAGATCCTGATAACTTGCCATGGTATCCTGATACACCCAAAAGTTGAAATTGTAGCAAAATATGCAATTGCAGTTTTTGCAATCATATCTTGAGAAATCCGCGTGATTCTGAAAAGGCAATTTTGCCCATCATGATCCACAATGCTTTTTATGGTATAAACAAAGCCATGCAAGTGTGTGGAAGCGGTTATCGCTGTGTGCTTAGTGTCTCGACAATCGCAGCAACCGTTGGGTTTTTGTTCAACCGTCTACAACTTCTCAATATGGGTGAGACAATGACACAGAACGCCGCTTCGCCATTTGCCACTGTTGCTATTCCGCTGTCATGTGATCTATTTTTATTTTCACTCGTCATCACACTCCCATCTCCCCTCATCAAGTCACCATGCGTTTATGAAATAAACGAAGCCATGTAAGTGGTGTGTGACCAACATTTGCTTCATTGTTGTAACGTTGAGTGCCTCGACAGCCGAAGCAGCTGTAGGGCTTTTATTCCGTTCACCTCAACTTGTTATGGTGGCTGGATAGATACAATAAAGAGCCGTCACGCTGACGGCCGCGGTTCGAATCTCAGGTGCGGAACATAATCTTGTTTTTTGTGAGTCATTGAATTTACTACTACTAATCACACTGCACAAGCTCACGCACACATTGAATTTTTCTAAGTCGAACTGATGTGTTGCTTTTTGCCCACGACCCATGTTGCATTTTTCTCCAAGTTGCGATCCATTACGAGAAATGAAACCAAATCATGCGAAATAGCATTACAATCTTGCTTTTTTATTTTGGGTGTAGATGCCGATTACTGAGTTTGGACGCTGAAACGACGTCGAAAAATACAGCAGTCGTTGTTCATTGCTAAATTGTTGAATGGTGAAGCTGATGCTCCTGAACTACTTTCTATGTTGAACTTTCGTGTACCGAACAGAACATTACGGAACTCTACGTTGCTGCAAGCAAGTTTTCACCGAACTATGTTTGGATACAATGAACCGATTTCGGCATGTATTCGTGCGTTTACTGCAGTTGAAGAGCTTTTTGAGTTAAATGAGCCATCTGGACGATTTGCGAATCGGATAAGAACGGTGTTGAACTAGTTTTAATAGACACGTGTTTTTGTTAGTTTATTTTTATTTATTAAGACTACACCTTTATTAAGACTACACCTCATTGTCAGATGAATTATTTTAAATACAAATATAAATTAAAGCTGCTTCCAATGCTCACTTGAAGGATTGTTGTTAACAGAATCTTTGCATACTACACCCAAAATAAAAAAGCAAGATTGTAATGCAATTTCGCATGATTTGGTTTCATTTCTCGTAATGGATCGCTACTTGGAGAAAAAATGCAACATTGGTCGTGGGCAAAAAAGCAACACATCAGTTCGCTTAGAAAAATTCAATGTGTGCGTGAGGTTGTGCAGTGTGTTAGTAGTAGTAAATTCAATAACTCACAAAAAAAAGATATCAGCTCGCAACTGAGATTCGAACCGCGGCCGCCAGCGTGACGGCTTTTCATTGTAACTATCCAGCCACCATAACAAGTTGAGGTTATCAGAATAAAAGCCCTACAGTTGCTTCGGCTGTCGAGGCACTCAACGTTACAACAATGAAGCAAATGTTGGTCGCACACACTTACATGGCTTCGTTTATTTCATAAAACGCTTGATGACTTGATGAGGGGGAGATGGGAGTGTGATGACGAGTGAAAATGAAAATAGAGCACTTGACAGCGGAATAGCAACAGTGGCAAATGGCGTAGTGGCGTTCTGTGTGATTGTCTCACCCATATTGAGAAGTTGTAGACGGTTGAACAAAAACCCAACGGTTGCTGCGACTGTCGAGACACAGCGATGCACACACTTGCATGGCTTTGTTTATACCATAAAAAGCATTGTGGATCATGATGGGCAAAATTGCCTTTTCAGAATCATGCGGATTTCTCAAGATATGATTGCAAAAACTGCGATTGCATTTTTTGCTACAATTTCAACTTTTGGGTGTACCATTGCCGGCCAATGGGTGTTAGATTATACACACAAAACAAAAGAGAGAAAAAGCAGCCTTGGAATGACTGAACCGTCATTAAGCGCAGAAATGCTCAATATCACTGCACTGACGAAAAAAATCTTAAGAAGTTCATTCAAAAACCTTATGAAATTTAGCCACAAGGAATCGGTTTGAATTTCATACTTTTACCTTATGAATCCGAATGCGATGTTTTTTGTCTTAATTACCAGCTATGTTTTAGATATGATAACTAATTGAGTTTCATAACACAGCCTTATGAAACACATTATTGTTGATTATGATAACTGAACGTGTCCGTTATGCATTTAAAATTGATTTTTCAATACAATTTTCACTTTCATGTATATTATTTTTAGGAAGATGGGTTTATTTTTTGGAATAATTAAATTAATGAGACATCTTTATTTGGAAATAAAAGGCACCTTTTTACAATCCTTGAAATATTGAAATTCTCCAGTACGGGTGTTCATAATGATGTTGGTACCCACAGCATTTAACACATCAATCGACTCCACTTTGCAGATCTCCCACGGATGAGCTACGAAACTGTACGGCTTGTTAGGCAGAGCACCAACCGGGCAAAGATCCATCACATTTCCGGATAACACCGACTGGTAGAACTTCTCCACATATGTTGCAATCTACATATCATTTACTCATCCAGTAGTAACTAAATCATCGACTCCGGCAAATTCCGGCGTTAATCGGATGCATCTCGAGCAGTGAATGCATCGGGACATGATGGTCTCAACCAACGGGTCAATGTCCTTATCTTCGACGCACGCTTTCCGCTGTTCCGATATCGGTGAACCGTGAACAATCCGACCCGAAAACCATAGCCTGATCCTGCAGATCGCTTTCACCATCCTGGTCGCAAATCGGACAATCCAACGGATGACTCATGAGCAAGAACTCCTTGACACCTTTGCGAGCTTTACGAGTCATTTCCGCTGGTCTATATTCACCATTCGTTCATAGCCGGCATGACGCAAGCGGCTACCGGTTTGGGAGACTTCCACTTCCACCAAGCACATACGAAAGTTACCGGCTACGGCCAATCGCCCGTGATAACAGAACGAGGAATCTCAACGCCCACCAATGCAGCAGCCTACAAATTAAAAATAAAAACAATTATTACATTTAAGCGAAATCCAAAACCCCCATCCAAAATATCTTCACCTACAGCACCGTTGTTTCCGGATCGACCATTACCAACACATTATCTGCAAACACCTCAAACTTTTCGGGGGCCTTGGCCGGAGTCGTCGTCGACGTACGGATGACGATTTGCGTTGTTGGGCAGCGCGCTTCAAGTGCTAGTGCCCTGGTAAACGGCGCACGAAATTCCACAACATTGCTTAGTTCGCCATTGTTGTTGATTTATTAAATTGCCTTATAGTTTTTTTCATCCACAGGATGAATATGGAAATCATAAGGTAATTTAGTGAAACTGATAAGATACACATAGAAAAATCATTAGGAGTAAGTAAGCAAGTTGTAAGAGTCCTTATGAATAACATAATAACATAATAAAAAAAAACAGCTCAAACCCTCTAGGATTCATAATAATCTTATGAAGTCTAAACAACCTGCATTTGTGATACTTCATAAGGCGTAATTTATGATTATCAAAAGTTTTTTTTCATCAGTGTGGGCCAAACAGTAGCAATAATTAAAACAAACTCATTTGAAATTTTTAAGGAGAAGGTTGCTGGAATACAAAAATGGCAGGTATTAGAGGGTGTTTCGATCAAAATTTGGTCGACTTAAACTTGACGCGTTTCCTTTCATCGTGCAATTTGGCGAAATTGTTGAATGTGGTTAAATCAACTGTAACCAACGTATTAAATGTGTTTGGTGAACGTTTGAAAGCCAGGAAATCGAAATCCGGAGGCCACAGCGACGACAAAAAGAGTTGCCCGCTGTTTCGAGCGGAACCCCAACCTATCCGTCCGAGATGTCGCAAAAAAGCTGGAAGTGGTGCCTTCAACCGTGGATAGAGCAACAAAAAAACCAGCTGGACTGTCGACTTACAAGAAAGTGGTGACTCCAAATCGCGACGAAACACAAAACACGGGCACGATCGCAAAAGTTGTACACGACGATGCGGGCGAAGTTTGACTGTGTGGTACAGGACGATGAAACTTCATTAAGGCAGACAGGCCATCTGTACCTGTGGCTTGAAGAGCAACATTTACATTGCGACTGGAACCGTCAACCAGAAAATTTATCTGAGCGAGTGCCTACAAAAACGTCCTCTGCCGTTCCTAGAGTGAAACAATTATTCCGTTCTAATTTGGCCGGACTTGGCATCTTGTCATTACGGAGGAAAGGCCATGGAGTGGTATGCTGCCAACAAAGTTTAAAGGGTGCCTAAGGACAAGAACCCTCCCAACACGCTAGAGCTCCGCCCAATAGAATAATACTCGGCCATCGTCAAGCGGAACCTTAAGAAGCCTCAAAAATCTGTTGTGAGGGAGAAACAGTTCAAGGCGAACTGGCGTTCTGCGGCGAATAAAGTGGACAAGGAGACTGTACAAAATCTCATGGCAGATGTTAAACGAAAGACCCGGTAATTCGGGTTCGATAAAAAGGATGCTTAACTGAATAGTTTTCCGGTATTCTGAATTAACCGAACTTGAAAAAGATAAAGAATTTGACGTATTAATGAAAACTTTTATCGACTCACACACATTACTGTTTTACCAAATTTTGATCGGAACACCCTCTATGGCTGATTTGCATCGCCACCAAACCTAAGAAACCGCAAAGATTTCGCATGTCCAATTTGATTGAGATTCTTGCTGCACCTCAACATTTAAGTTCTCATAATTGGGCATGTGAAATCGGTGTAGTTCCTTAGATGTGTGCCTTCGAAAATTCTGAAGAGGCGATGACATCGATCATGACGCCTTCCATTTTTGTATTCCAGTGACCTTTAACTTAGTAATGAGCAACAGTGCAATGCACATTGCCCAGTGAACACGCGAACGGTACAGTTCGTTCGGTCCGCTTTCCGTTGTTTTGGAAGCTTTTTACGAGTTGTTTAGTCTTCAGAAAAAGGAATTTCTCAATCGCCAGTGGAATCGTCGCGAGTGAAATCAGTTTTGATTTACTGAAGAAGAGAACATTGTGTGATAAGTGGTGCAACAGCGTCATTAATTGCAATTAGCAATATTGCCACGATCGAGAAGCCATATTGTTCCGAATCTATACGGCACGCATACCAGCAGCGCATCGTGTGAAGCGTGCATTCTTCCATCCACCAACTACCACCGACCAGCAACATCATCGTCATCGTTCAGCTCCACGCTTAGACGGTACACGCGGTCACTCATCGTCGCCCAGCTGCAGTAGATCCGTGATACATATAAGATAAGTTTTTTTAGTAGTATATAAGATAAGTGATTTTCATCGTAGTGTGTGTGTGTGTGTGTGTGTGTGTGAGTGTGGAGAGTGATTGATAGTGTGTGTGAGAGTGTACTTAGTTTTAGTTTTTTTTTTAGGTTTAGTTTGTTTATCTGTGATTGATTGTAGATAATTACGTTAGTGGTTGAGCGTGATAAGCTCCCACAAGCGAGCCATGGATGATTTATCGCAAGATGAATCATCTATGGCACGAAATGATGAGGTAGCTCATAGAGTTACCAGATCACGTGCTTATCCAGACAGTTCAACTGGTCCATGGGTTGTTTATTTTCAGCCCAAATCGAAACCTCTGAATGTTTGTCAGATTTCTGATGATCTGACGAAGCGATTCTCGGCCGTGACCGAGAGTAAGACCGAATAAACTTCGGGTCGTTGTGTCCAACCTTAAGCAGGCGAATGAGATTGCTGTCTCTCAGTTTTTTACACTCGAGTATCGGGTATATATCCCAGCTCGGGGTATTGAAATCGAAGGTGTGGTCACCGATACGAGTCTGACCCCTGAGATCCTGCTGAAGCGGGGGGTTGGTCGATTTAAGAACCCTCTGCTGTCACCAGTTAAGATACTGGATGTGCGCCAACTGGGCGCAGTGTCGACCAATAAGGGTGAAAAAAAGTTTACACCGTCAGACTCGTTTCGCGTGACCTTCTCTGGCTCAGCCCTCCCTCAATACGTCGAGTTGGGAAAACTTCGGCTACCTGTGCGGTTGTTTGTACCTCGGGTCATGATCTGCCAGAAATGCCAGCAGATGGGACATACGACCTCCCATTGCGGCAATAAGGCGCGCTGCTCCAACTGTGGGGAGAAACATGAGGATGGCGCGTGCGCAGACAGAACACCAAAATGCGCTTTCTGTAAGGGATCTCCTCCTCATGCTCTCTCGGCGTGCCCGGCGTACAAACAACGCGGGGAACAATTAGAACGCTCGCTAAAACAGCGTTCCAGGCAATCATTCGCCGAAATGGTGAAAAAAGCCTCACCATCACCCAGTGCCAATACAAATCCCTTTGCTCCTCTGTCAGATGACGAGTCTGACTTTGATTCGGCTGAAGAGGGAACGTCGTTCACTTTTCCGGAAGGTGCTTCAAGGAAGCGAAGACGCGTCCGCCCACGGAAAGTTGTTGAAAAGAAGCCCGAGACCAGCTTGCCCATTTCAAAAAGAGGTGGAAAAAAGGAAAACACAATTCCTCCTGGTTTCCGTAGTACTAACTACACCCAGGACTTTCCATCTCTCCCGGGGACATCCAAAACCCCTGACGCCCCTATTTTAAGAACAGAAGCCCCTCCTCAAGTGGGCTGTTCTCATTTGATGACATTGCCGAAGGTATCTTCAAGTACCTTGAAATTTCTGACCCTCTCAAAAGCATTGTTTTGGCAATGCTTCCAACAGTGAAGACCTTTTTGAAGAAATTGACAATTAAGTGGCCCCTCCTTGCAGCTATCATTTCCTTCGATGGATAATTTTCCAAATGAGGTCGGGGATTTGATCACTGTTCTACAATGGAATTGTCAAAGTTTGATTCCTAAATTGGAATCATTCAAATTTTTAGCTCACACTACCGGTTGTGATGCATTCTGCTCTTTAGTGAAACATGGCTCTCTTCCGAAATCAATCTTCCGATTCATGATTTCAATATTATTCGTCTTGATCGTGAGGATTCGCGTGGAGGGGGGTACTTTTGGGGATCAAAAGTGCTACTCCTTCTATAGAGTGAATTTTCCTCTTATTCCAGGTATTGAAGTTGTCGCATGTCAGGCTATTATTAAAAATAAAAGCCTTTGTATTGCTTCTGTGTATATTCCTCCTAGAGCCTCAGTAAACCGAAAACAATTTTCAGATATATGTTCGGTCCTTCCTTCTCCACGGTTGATCATGGGAGATTTTAACTCTCACGGTACAGGCTGGGGAGAACTGTACGATGACAACCGGTCTTCCTTGATATATGACCTCTGTGACAACTTCAATATGACAGTTCTTAACAATGGAGAAGTAACACGTTTGGCTGGTACATCCTCAGTTGGCAGTAGATTAGACCTCACACTTTGTTCGAATTCATTATCGTTGGATTGCACATGGAATGTGATTCAAGATCCCCACGGTAGTGATCATTTGCCCATAAAAATTTCGGTTGCCACCGGGTTCAATCCGTCGAAATCTGTTAACGTCACGTATGATCTTACTCGTCACATCGATTGGACAAAGTTTAGGACAGCAGTAGATGAAGCCGTAACGACGGTAGAAAGGCTTTCACCGCTGGAAGAGTATAACTTCCTCTCCAACCTGATCTTAGACAGCGCGCTTCAAGCTCAAACTCGACCAGTTCCAGGGACGTCATCTCGCAGGAAACCTCCTTCTCCATGGTGGGATCAGCAATGCACCGAGGTTTACCGTAAAAAGTCCGACGCGTTTAAAGTTTTCCGTAGACGTGGAACACCTGAGCACTTCGAAGTATACACGGCTCTTGAACGCGAACTTAAGAGCCTCATCAAGGCCAAGAAACGCGGTTACTGGCGAACATTCGTGAACGGGCTATCACGCGAAACGTCGATGAGTACTCTTTGGAACACGGCGCGAAGGTTGCGTAACCGAACTACGAACAACGAGAGCGAGGAGTACTCGGACCAATGGATCCTCAAGTTCGCGCGAAAAGTTTGTCCAGATTCTGTGCCGGCACGGATGATTCCTCGCGAAAACACGAATTCGATAGATGAGATTAGCCAACCCTTTTCAATGGTAGAGTTCTCTCTCGCACTCCTTTCGTGTGGCAATACGGCTCCAGGGGCTGATAGGATCAAGTTCAACTTGCTTAAGAACCTCCCAGACGTCGCGAAGAGGCGCATGTTGAACTTGTTTAATCAGTTTCTGGAACTCAACATTGTACCGGATGATTGGAGACGGGTGAGAGTTATTGCCATTCAAAAACCTGGTAAGCCCGCGTCCGACCACAACTTCTATCGACCCATCGCGATGTTATCCTGTATTCGAAAGTTGTTGGAGAAAATGATCCTTTTCCGTCTGGACAAATGGGTTGAGACGAACAACCTGCTTTCAGATACTCAATATGGTTTCCGTAGGGGTAAGGGAACGAACGACTGTCTCGCGTTGCTTTCCACAGATATTCAGTTAGCTTTTGCTAAAAAAGAGCAAATGGCTTCTGTATTCTTGGACATAAAGGGGGCTTTTGATTCAGTATCTGTTGAAGTTCTTTCAGATAAACTCCACGCTTGTGGCTTTTCACCATTAATGAATAATTTTTTGTACAATTTGCTGTCAGAGAAACATATGAGCTTCTCTCATGGAACCTCTACAGCTTCACGATTTAGCTACATGGGTCTCCCCAGGGATCATGTTTAAGCCCCCTTTGTATAATTTTTATGTCAAAGACATTGACGGTTGTCTAAGTGACAATTGTACGTTGAGACAACTTGCAGATGACGGCGTAGTGTCTGTCACGGGACCCAATGGGGTCGATCTGCAGGACCCTTACAGGATACCTTAGACAATTTGTCTACTTGGGCTCTAGAGCTAGGTATCGAATTCTCTACGGAGAAAACTGAGTTGGTAGTTTTTTCAAGGAAGCATAACCCTGCACAACCGAAGCTTCAAATTTGGGGTAAGCCGATAACTCATTCTATGTCATTTAAATATCTTGGGGTCTGGTTCGATTCAAAGTGCACCTGGAGATCCCATATTGAGTATGTGAAGCGAAAGTGCCAGCCAAGGATCAACTTTCTCTGCACAATTACCGGGACCTGGTGGGGAGCACATCCGCAAGATCTTCTAACGTTGTACCGGACAACGATTTTGTCGGTTATGGAATACGGTAGTTTTTGTTTTCAGTCAGCGGCTCGGTCGCACTTCATTAAACTGGAACGTATTCAGTATCGGTGTCTTCGTATCGCGTTAGGTTGCATGCACTCGACTCACACCATGAGTCTTGAAGTGCTGGCTGGCATGTTGCCACTCTCGGATCGGTTTTCAGAATTATCTCTCCGGCTCCTCACCAGGTGTGAAGTTATGAACCCCCAGGTGATCGAAAATTTTGAGAAGCTCCTTGAGTTGAACCCTCAAACCCGCTTCATGACCTTGTACCATTTGTACATAACACAGGATGTCAGCCCTTCGCCGAACATTTCCAATCGTGTTTGCTTCTCCGATTTCGACAATTCGGTTCATTTTGATTTATCCATGAAGCAGGAGCTTCGTGGAATCCCAGAGCATCATCGTTCTGTGATTGCTCCTGTGATATTTGCTGCAAAGTTTGGCCAAGTTGATTCCACTAAATTGTTCTTCACTGACGGATCATTGATAGAGGAGTCAGCAGGCTTTGGAATATTTATTGAAATTTATAGCGCCAATCGTAAACTTCATGCTCCTTGTTCCGTATATGTCGCTGAATTAGCGGCAATACACTTTACGCTAGAAATTGTTGCCTCGTTAACACCGGATCAGTACTTCATTTTCACGGATAGTCTCAGTTCTATAGAGGCTATTCGCTCCTTGAGACCGGTGAAGCACTCCTCGTATTTTCTCATGAAAATACAGGAGCTTCTAAGTGCTTTATCTTCGCGTTATTTTATCATCACCTTTGTATGGGTCCCTTCTCATTGTTCAATTCCGGGCAATGAGAAAGCGGACTCGCTTGCAAAAGGTGGGCGCTATGGAAGGCGATATTTATGATCGACAAATCGCCTTCAACGAATTTTTTACTATTTTTCGTCAACAGTCACTCGTCAGCTGGCAGTATAAATGGAGTAAAGGAGATTTGGGGCGATGGCAACATTCTATCATCCCAAAGGTGTCGAAGAAATCTTGGTTTAGCGGGATGGATGTGGGTCGAGACTTCATTCGTGTCATGTCTCGCCTCATGTCCAATCATTATTCTTTGAACGCTCATTTATACCGGGTTGGGCTGAGCGACAGCAATCTCTGTGAGTGTGGACAAGGCTATCAGGACGCAGATCACGTTATTTGGTCTTGTGCTGAGCATCGTGGTTTCAGATCGAGGCTTTATGATTCCCTTCGGGCTCGAGGTAGACAACCCAATGTGCCAATTCGAGATATTTTGGCTGTACGTGATTTGGAGTACATGAAACTCATTTATGTGTTTTTGACTAACATTAGCCTTAGATTGTAGTTAGTTTAACCTGTATGTTTACTTTAAGTTTTTTTTATATGTGTATGTGTGTGTTTTTTTTTCTTTTTCAAAAATTGTTCAAGTCAAAAGAAAACCATAAATTGTATAGTTATAAGTGTTTAGATAATTTAGAATTTAAATTTAATATGTTATGTAAGCCATACTTTAAATTCCCACCCTCTTCCCATCCGTTATTTGTAAGTCCTATTAACCTCGAGACGGCCGCGAGTAATCGGCTCCTCCCTCCTAACTTAAGTTTTAAGATAAATGATGTATAAAAGTATGAAAATTTGGCTCTGTAAAGTTAATTCGATTGAGCCTGTGCAAATAAATGATTATTAAAAAAAAATAAACAGTGCAATGCAAATTACCATTGTCAGTTTGTTTAAATTTTAAGAAGTTATAAAAGTTTAATCTTTTCAAGGGTTTATCAGAATTTAGAAATCGATATTCAATGTTCAAATATAAGAGAAGTATTTTAAACTAAAAATGGTTCGCTCCCGCTACTCAATCCCGAAAGTAACTGCAACCCATCGACCGTAATTCGTTAGGAACCCGACGTCAAAACAACCGAGCAATGTTTTGGCCGCCGTGAACCACTTCACGTCTTGTTGTTTTGATAACATTTTTTCTCCTACCATCAACTCCTCTCGACTCCTCAGAACTCGTCTGGTTCGCTCTCTTATAGATCCGAACTTTTTTGTTTTTTTTTTTTTCATTTTAGTTTTCGTTTTCGTTCCCAGCTAGTTCCACGCCCATCGAAGTTTTTACTTTGAATTGCACTTCTCGGTAGACGAGCTTCGGATCTTTTTTTTTGCCTTCCCGCTTTTACACTCTCCCCAAACATACCGAGTATGTTTTGGCCCCCCCCATCATCATCATCATCATCATCAACATCATCAACGAGCCACCACCAGCAGCAGCCCTGTGTGGAAGTGATTTTAAAGTGATAGGTATTTAGTTTCAATAAGTTTTTTTCTGCCCTTGCGTCGTTTTCTTCTTCTGCTGCTGCTGCTGTAGGACCCACGAGCAGGCCATGATTGCTACTTCATGAAAAAAAATTCAGGCTACTGTGTTTATTATTTTAAAAACATGATTAAGTTGCTTGCGCGAATCATGGAAGGTGAAGAATTTGATCGATCCACCCATCAGGTACAGGTGTGGCGAGCCCCACGGTAGACACTAATTAATCCGAACATAATGGAATGAAGATGGACGATGCCAGCAGGTAATTTAGATTTAATGGAATTTTTGTTCAATAACTCGTGAAGAGCGCGATACGCCTCATCCTCGCCATTGCGAAAACGAAGTGACATCAGAATATGAGTATCGGGTAAATCGGGAATGCAGCGCCAAGCAGAGCCCTGAAAGAGGAACGCTGAAGTCTCGTTTGTGATTACGCTCCAGTGAGTTTTCTTTGGCCAGTTTCGCTTCAAATGCCAAACTTACTTCGTGCTCGTGAAGCATATGGGTTACCTCGCCTCGCTTCGCTTCAGACGGAGTGCAATATTGCCATATTGGGCTCGACCTGATTTGACTGAATGTAACGAGACAGACGATACGGGCGACCACACCGTTCGACTGGCAAGATAAACGCACTCGATGGGACCTTCCGCGTATTTGCTACCGTACCGTTTCAGAAGATGGTCGCAACGGGCAACGATTTTTCGCTGGGTGAATGTTCGAAACGATGCAGGATGGCTTTCAATTTTATTTGTCGGGAACTATCTAGCAATTGTGAGCTGACAAAATTCATGATGTGAGAAATACTGAGAATTTTTGGACTTTTGGGAAGGTACTCAAGTTGCTCTAAAATGAGGGTAAGCCGAAACGATTTCTAAACGCAACTATGATTCCATCACCCAATTAACAAGCTCTAAAACTAAACTACTATGATTAACACCTGTTGCTCATTCCATGATTATTAACCTTCCACCTCTCTCTCTCTCTCACCTAGGACCGGGCCACCCCTCTGTTCATCGCCGCTCAGAATGGCCACAACGCGGTTCTGAAGCTGCTGCTGGCCGCCGGTGCCCAGCCGGACACTCCCCGCAACGATGGTGCCACCCCACTGTGGATCGCCGCCCAGATGGGTCACGATCACATCGTTAAGGTCCTACTGCTGCATGGAGCCTACGTCGATGCCGTCCGATGCGTAAGTAGTCTAGTGATTCTCGTTCGTTAAAGCTTGCTAAAACAATGGACATTCTCCCTCCACCACCACCCAGGATGGCGCCACCGCAATCTTCAAAGCCGCCCACAAGGGTCACAGTTCGGTGGTCCATGAGTTGCTCAAATACCGCCCGAATCTCGGACTGATTCCGAATGGTGAAACGGCTCTGCATGCTGCCGCCCTCTTCGGCCATCTCCCGGTTGTGAAGCAGCTAATTGCTGCCGGTGCTGAAATCTCCATCAAGAACCAGGAAGGGTTAACACCTCTGCAGATCTCCCGTCAGCAAAAGTATCACGCCGTCTATCAGTATCTGAAAGATCGCGAACACTACCTGCGTCATCAGGATGCCTCGGTGGGCGGCGGAAAGGGTCTGGTCGCGGCAGTCACGAGCACCGGAACGACAAGCGGTAGCAGTGCAGTGGCCATCATCAGCTAGGCCGAGGAGTCGGTTGCCGATCGGGGCAACAATGCCAGTTGAAAAAGTTCGGTTGTTATCGTACCCCGCACATGTTATTATTGTTATTATTATTATTATTGCACACTATGTCTGATCTGGACTCGATTCGGGCCAGCGAGTTGTGTCTCTCGAAATAATGTCGTTAAAGCTGTTTATGACGTGTTGTTTTCTTTATTGTTCGCCTTTCTCGAACATCACGCACATATTCATTATACTACTGCGGCTTTTGTGCTAAGTTGTAGATGAATGTCATGTATAATTTATTCAATGCAACAGATTAGAAATTAGACTAACAAATTAGAGGTAGTAAAAACAAAACAAAAAAGCAAGGGGAATTTCTTTCGTAGCGCAGTTTGATTGAGATGTGGCGTGGAGTGGCGAAGATAGGTTTTCTTCTTCGAGGAAATCAATAATAAACAAACTGCACGAAAACTATGCGCCACAGAGGAATTATGATGAGGAGCGGCTTTCAGCGGCAGAAGAAAGCTCCAGGCACACTCGTACTGAAAATATCATTGAAGAAAGTTCAGGTTCGAAAGCGCACGACTGTAGATGACAATGGGAAATAAGAAGACAAAATCACAATCTTAATCAAATGTCAAAACATTTAATTATTGATTAACAATCGAACCGGCAGAATGTTAATTTATTGGAAAGCATGAGCGAATGGTACAGAGGTAAGGGTGATATGCACGGGTTGGACTATGAAATTCTTATCGAACGAAAACCCGAAACTGTTGAATTATCTTGCCAAATCATATACACTACCAGTCATAAGTACGGACTCGCTTGGAAAAGTATTGCAACACTCAATTGAATGTTGCATCATCCCCCAAAAAGTATAGCATCATCAAAATACAGGTACATTATTAATAGTATATCTCGAAATTCTGATTATGGTGCGAACAAAAAAAAAAGATCAAGCTCAAAGGTATAACATTTGATGAAGCAAAATGGGCTGTAGGAAAGTTAGTTGTAATTATCATATATTTACATTTTCAATTCCTCGAAATGCTCTTATCACAACCGTACAAATTTTCGGCACTCGTTCAATGAGTTTCCGCAATGTATCGTCCGAGATTTCTTTCAAAGTGGTTTGTATCCAAGTGTTTATGGTTCTGGGGACGCATTTTTCTCGTGTTTTGGTCCTGTTCATCATATAGCAGTTCGATTGGATTTAGATCTGGTGATTGCACCGGTCAAAACCATGTCAGATAACGTTCCGTTTTGGTTCAAGTCTTGAACAAACTCTCACTAAAATATGAAGTAAGTAAGCTTTGAATCGCTTAAAACAGAAGTGAATTAGACCTGAATCACTTGACCATGAAGTGAAGCAGACTACGAATGTGTAGTAAGGTAGTCCTGAATTACTTAAATTTTGATGTAATTCCATCCTGAATTACTTGAACTTGAATAAATCAGGCCAGAGTTATTCAAATGTGAAGTAAATCAGAACTGAATGACTTGAATATGAAGTGAGTCAGTCTTGAATCACATAAATATGAGGTTAATTGAGTTTGAGGTGAATTCATCCTGAATCTCTTGAATACGCAATAAATCGAACCTAGAAAAAACTTATTATCACTTAAATGTTGAGTCTGTTAGTCCTAAATCATATTAATTTGAGGTAAGTCAGCCTTGCATCACTTGAATATGTAGTGAATCTGACTTGAATCTCTTGAGCATAAAGAGAATCAGGTCTGAATCACTGGAATATGAAGTGGATCTGGCCTGAATTACTTGAATACGCAGTTTGTCAGCCTTGAATAACATGAATATGAAATGAACAAGACCTGAATCACATGAATATGAAGTAAACCAAACCTAAATTACTTAAATGTGAGGTGAATCAGTCCTGCATCACTTGAATATGAAGTGGATCTGACTTGAATCACTTGAATATGAAGTGAATCAGGCCTGAATTACTTTAATATGCAATGAATGAGACCCTTAACACATTAATATGAAGTGAATAAGACCTGAGTTACTTGAATGCATCGTGAGTCAGTCCTGAATCACTTAAATTTGAGGCGAGTCCTTCTTTAATTACCTAAATATGAATAAAATCAGGCCTGAATAACTTGAATGTGAAGTGAATCAGGCCTGAATCACTTAAATATGAGGTGAATTCACCATAATCACATGCATGTGAAGTAAACCAGACCTGAAGCACTTGAATGTGTTGAAAATCAGTCCTGAATAACATGAATTCATCCTGAATCACTTGAATATTAAGTGAATCAGACCTGAATCACTTAAATACGGAATAAATCGCATGTATAATCACTTGAATAGAAGGTCAGTCGGTCACAAATCAATTGAATTTAAGAATAGTCAGACCTGAATCACTTGAATACGAAGTGAATCAGGCCCATATAACCCCCTTCTGAAAAACTTTCCGAAGTCTTGAACTTTCTATCTTAGCATTTTCAACTTATTCTATATCGAGATAGAACAAGTTGAAAATGCTCATTTGCATACTCACTAACACCACGTAGCGGTGGAGTTTTAAACCAAATTCTCCATTTTCCGGATGCCCTTGATCTTCTGAACAACATTGATGAAACTAGTACTTATCAGAATCTTATCCAAATCACGAGACAGAACTTGTTGAAAACGTTCAAGTAGATGATCGACTTCCAATTGGTTTTGACCAAAGTAACAAGAGGTAATGCTTATCGATCTTAACAATAATTATACACTAAGGTTTTTTTTTGCACGGTTTTTTTTTACACGGGTTGTTTTCGGTGATAACTCCAGAACGGAACAACTTATCGACCTAATTCAAATCACATTTTACGTTTTGGGCCAAAAGTAATCATATGGCAGTTTTTCAAAAAATTCACAATTTTTGGTGTAAATACTCAAAATTTTAAAAATTGTATTTTGACCATTGCATGGAAAGGTAACGCATACAAACAAAATCGGAGCAATATAAAATGTTTAAGCATGTGAATTTATCAACTCTATTTAGTCTTTTTTTACGCGGTTCCATACTAAAAGTGGAACGTATCCCCCGTGCAAAAAAAAAACCTTAGTGTATTTCGGACGTGATCACGCAGTTAAAAGCATTTGTGTAACGATGTTGGCTTTTTTCGCTTGCCTACCCAGCACGTGGGTAGAATGCTAATAGAATGATACTATATTTCAAATAGCTATCCGCTAAATTTCAACTACTTCTATTCCATATTTCACAGCCAGTAGTACACAAACAGAACTATCCATAATTTCTCTTTATAGCTTTCGTTCTATCAAAATTACTATCCCTCTTCTACTAGAGCATCATGGTGATGAAAAAATATTTACCTCTAGATCACGTTGATGTTGATGTTGATCTTTTGCATGATCATTTAGGCGATTTACGACGTCTCCAACGTACGTATGAGTCAAATGTCCTCTATTTGACTCTTCATCTTCAAATCAATGCCATATGGTGTTGAATTGCAGATGTTCTGGTTATTTTTTACCAAAGCATCAGTAATTCGACAATTTAAATCTCTTTTTTGATCATGTACAACATCGAGATCTAAGCTCAAGGATAATATAAGAACGTAGATATTCTGACAACAATGAAATTCGGCTACAACGAAGTTTTGTAAAAATATCTATCAAAATATTCTACAATATTATCTTTTACATCCGTGATAATATTGTTGAATAATATGATCTTAATCCAAGAATATTTTGGAGTACTGAAGATATTTTGAGAATACTGTCAAATGTCTAAAAGGGTGTAATAACAACACATGAAGTTTTTCTCACCCATACAAACGGTAGAGACATCGTAAGCAGCCATGTTGATCATGTGGAACATCATGGTTTAAACTTAAGGATATATTGGAATACTTTAGGTATTCTAGAGATACGGTGATTCGTCTATCACAGTGTTATGATGTCCTGTGGGGCTATTTCAACTCATAAGTACGGTCATAAGTGTAAAATATGGAAACCTTTTTTTGTATTGGTTTATTTTCCGTCGGCCTATTTCCTCACATGGTTACAACCACCGACGCAAGGAAGACGACTCCACCACCTTGACCCTACCTAATGACTCATGACTATGAGCCGGGACCAACGGCTTTGCTTCCCTTCCGAAGGAAGACGTGACCAGATTTTTTCGCCTCAGAAAAACTACCGACGTCGACTGGGATTGAACTCACACCCACTGGGGTGCCAAGTAGCAGTCACACTTACCACTTCACCACCGACGCTGGCAAATATGAAAACCTGTACTCAAGGATGATTTGAAGTACCGTTGGTACTCTAAAAGTACTTTGATAAGTCTATTACAGTGTTATAATGCTCCGTGGAGTTTCTCCTACTAAAAAGTACGGTCATCGTCAATCTCTTTATTGATCATGTAGAACATCAACATCTTATCTCAAGGATTGTTTGGATGTTGCAGAACACCGCTTTTCGAATAAATGTAAAGAACAATAGCTATTAAAGACATACAAGTCTCATATATCAGTTCAATCAACACCTCAGCATGCAGCATTTGAGTATCAGGCTCTAGGACTTACTTACTTTTGCTGGTCCATACCTGCGTCACAATGTTTCACCAAATAACTCGGTTTAGGGCTCTTTATCTTCAATCTCTCGAGCCTCCTACACTTTCTAGGACTTGCTCCATTTGCTTAAACAACTGAGCTCGCTGCACTCCCCTGCGTCTTGTACCGGCCGGATTTTGGGCAAACATAATTTTTAGCGGGATTGTTGTCTGGCATCCTTACAACGTGACCCGCCCATTGTCCTTGCCGTTAAAGACGTGTGCTATTTTTGAGGTATTTGTGTATTTTTTTTTGGATATCATGAAAATTGCTTTGTGAGTGGTCTCAACAGAACCCTTACGGTTCAAATCGGCTCTTTAAACTTTTTAAGCTTATTTAATCTCGTTACTCAAATTAGCTTGTTTGGCCAACAAAAATCCTCCGTCTTCTTTTTTCTTAGCGTTCCAAGCTCATTGTTTTCGCAATTTGTTTATGGCTTCTAGTGTTCTTAATGCACTTCCTAAGTTATTTGCATGAGTCTGATTGTGTGCATACCATATGCCCAGGGAGTTGAGAAAATTTTTCTTAACGTGATCGAACCCAGTCACCTCCAGCATAGTTTTGCTTTGTAGCCGCGGCTTTACCGACTGAGCTTAGCGAGGACTTTATAGGACGGGTTCTCCATCACACATTGTGAAAGTTCTCAACAGCATCCTTACTGTTGACATAAATCGACTCAAATTGATTCTCAAGCGACATTATGAAAAACCTTGTCCGTTCATTGAAAAACCTGTACGACACTTTGTGAGTGGCCCCAACAGCATCCTTACTGTTTGTGTAAGTTGGCATTCAAACGTTGTCGAAACCTTGTTTTCACATTGGAAAACCACCATCATACTTTATGAGCGCCCCAATGACGTTCTTGCCGTTGACATTTATCGGTTTAATGCGGCTATTAAGCGTTGTAAAAGATCTTGCTTTCTGAATGAAGTAAACCATCATCACACTTTGTGAGTGGCCTCAATGGAATCCATACCATTTGGTTTAAATCGGTGTTAGTTATAAACGTTTACACCCAAAAGTTCAAAATGTGTCAAAAAATAAGCAACTCATGTATTGCAATTCTTCCATTCATATTATGAGAAAGCTGCATGATTCGCGAAAGTCAGTTTTGCCCATCTTGATCCGAAATGCGTTTTGAAATATATGAAGCTATGGGATTTTTCTTGAGCCATCATCGGATTCCAATATGACAGTCATGTTTTCAGATGGCAGTGTGATCTGGTCTGTGCTAAAACTAAAAAAAAAAACTACAAGGTACAGCTCGATTGGGTTGTTCTGAATAATTATGTAGCGCTACGCAACAAAATGTAAGCCATTCAGATTTTACAATGCAATATTCTTTGAATTAACCCTTTCAGGCCTGAAATTTTCCAAGCGTTATTATTTAAGCAATTGGGTGTGTTCTGATCTAATTGGTGCTCAATAACATAGAAATGATTGAAAAAAGTAGGATATATGTTTTTGAGACGTGCTAGGTCGTCCAAACTGTCCTGGAGTTCTGAACTTAAGATCTACAGTTGTAAAAGTTGCTTTATCCGCTTAACAAGGTTATGATATATATTCAAACATATTCAATGAATGACCTGGAAGACCAACAGACATTATGAGATAATATTGGGATATTTATGCTAAACAAACTAACTTGACTCTGTATAGCCCATTAAGCTACTGTTACAATTGTAGACCTTAAGTTTTGAATGACCTAAACCTTGCAAAATTATCCTATGGTGTCTTTGGACGTTTCAGAATATTCTTTGAATATGTTTGAATAGTAATCGTTGTTTTGTATAGCCCAAGAGGTCACGCTTACTACTGCATATCTTAAGTTCTGAACTCAGGTCAGTTTTTATGAACTTGATTATCCCAAGATAATCTGACTGAGAAATAACTGGTGACCTGACATAAGATTCACTGAATGCATATCGTCGTCTTTCATAGATTACATGCTAATGTCACGACTGTAGATCCTAACTTCTGAACTCATGGGCAGTTTTCGTGACCTTTAACATCCCAGGATATCTCATTATATCTGTTTACCTTCCAGAAGACTCAATTAAATTGGTCAAATACATGTTGTTTGGCCCAGAAAGCTACAATTACAGATTTATATTTTCAGTTCTGAATTCCAGGATAATTTGAATAACCTAAAAGATTACTGTCCGCTCCTAGCGCTTCGCATGGAAACGAGAAATTATCTGCTGCTGAAAACTTCATCAAAGATCGTTACTTCCGCGCTGGGGAGAATACAAAAATAACAATCAAAAGTGCTAAAAGATTATCTCATAATGTCTGTTGGTCTTCCAAGATATTCAACCAGCTTTCAAGATATTCAACATCAATGCTGAATAACTATTTGTTCAATAAAATTTGGAGATGTTGTTTAGCGTTTTCTTCTAGAAAACTGAATAACTTCTCGTAATTTGATTGAAGAAGCGGTTGTTCGACACTGACATTTTCTGGGAATGAATATGTTTTAATGCGCAGCGTAGCTTTGTATAGCCCAGAAACCTTTTTTTACAACTGTGGGTCCTATCTGCGGATCTCATGGATAGTTTGGATGACCCAGAACATGTCATATTACTGTTTAATATTTGACGACCTTTAAGAATATTATATGTTTGAATATTTATTGTAACATTGTATTGCCTTAAAATTACTATTACAACCGTAAATTTTAAGTTCTGAACGCCGTTTGAGGACAATTAGGATGACCTAGAAGGTCAGAAAGTTGATTTTTTTTTGGCTGTTCACCTTCCACTAGATTCTTAGAATATGTTTGAATACATATAGTCACCTTATATAACCCTACTGTAGCAACTGTAAATCTTATGTTTTGAACTTAAGGACCGTTTGGATTACCTAGAATATCCCAAGATTGTCACATTGTGGCTGTTGACCTTCTACACTATTCAATGAATAGTGTTAAATACATAATGTTCCTTTGCATACTACAAAATCTACACACTTAGAAATTATGAATTTTACACGCGACGTAATTCATGTTTGTAAAAAGTCCGGGAACGGAAACAAAGATTTCGTGTAAAATTATGTCTCCTGAAACCGACACATACGCAATTCTATGAAAAATGGGTTTGATTGGATTTATTTTCTCATCTCTTTCAACTCATTCTTATGTGCAAAAGGACGCTTGCATGTGTCGGTCTCAGGGGACAGAAATTTACATGGCATTTTGGTAGTGTGTACTGTTACAACTGTAGATCTTATGTTCTGAACTCAACAACAGTTTGGACGACCTCGATCATCCCAGTTTATCTCGTAATGTTTGTTCACGTTCTAAAATATTCTCTTAATGTGGTTGAATACATAGCGTTACTTTGTGTAGCGCAAAAATCTATATTTACTTCTGTAGATCTTAAGTTCTGAACTCAAGGACAGTTTTGATGACCTAGAACATCACAAAGTTATCAAATAATACCCGTTGACCTTCCAAAATATTCATTCAATATGTTTGAATACATATCATAATCTTATATAGCACTAAACGCTACTGTTACAGCTGTAGATCTGAAGTCCTGAACTCAAGTGCATTTTGGCTAACCTAGAACATCTCAGAAAAGTACAAAAATATTAAACTTTTATCACTAAAAAATTAAAAATATGTATGCAAAATTTAAAAATACAGTATTCTATATTCTAAAACCACGCTTTATACAATTACTAAGGCATTTGGTTTTCCTTTCTTAGCTTCTTCAAATTCAGGATGTTTTAGGTACTTTTTAGGTCAATTAGGCCTTGAACTCATGTTTTTTTTATTTTCCAGACAAAAGAATTGACGAAGAACAAATTGGCCGAGGACAGTGATACTTTTTTTCAGTCTGTGATGTTATACAGCCATTTTCCTTTTGGGGACATACAGGGGATAGGCAAAATGATTGAGATAGGCAAAATTTTGCCCAAATTCAATTCCATATTACTCTTTGAAATTTTTTTGAATTTGGACAAAACCAAAGGCATTCGACGGCAAATTTAGTCAAAATTTAGGAACATGTATGGTCACGAATACTGGCTACCGGACACCGGAGATGTTCCGGATTTTCGGAGGGCATGTCAAAAAGACATTTTTTTTGCTGCTCGTATTTATGTGTGGTGTAAAGTTACATCGATGACTCTTATTTTCCTAGAAACAAAAACTTATTGAAAATTGAATGCTGGCGGTTGCACTAAGATCCGTTGAAAAACTTCCGATATATGGATATTTCCGTAAAACTGGTTCTGGATACTATGGTCAATCACGTATATCCTTCAAATCATGTATATATCACCAAAACATCAAGAATTTTCATGGAGGTGCTTAAGGGGCTATTTTCAGGACGATCAGTTGCCGTGGACACTCTGTAGTAGGTTCCAGGTGCCCCGGGGGAAGTGGCCAATTTGGAAAATGTGCGGAACCATATCAATATGGGTATCAAACTTCAAGATTTTTCGAGGTGATACTTCTAAATGGCCATCATCAATGGTGCCTTGTTCAATTTTCATTAGTGTCCCCTCCGCCTCGTAGCATATTGTCACAAATCCACTAGACCCCCCCTCTCCCCTAAAATACTACGTCATTGATGGACGACCTTTAATAAGCTCATAAATAACCTTATGCATTTTATCTAGGTGTGTATGTAATCAGTAATCATCTTAAAAAACCAATACATTGATGAAATTTCATTTTTGTATTTTTGTTGCTTCATTTTGCCTTATGATTTTCGTTATAGAATTCGCATGAGTGTGAGTGCGCTTTCAGAACTATGGATTTTTTTGTCTGCTTCTTTTGTTCTCATGGAATGGTGTGCAGAAGCTTTGTTGTTGTATAAAAAGTCGTCTTCTTGTTGTTCGGTTCGTAATGTCGTCCGTGTTATCCGAGTTCTAGCGTGGCGTTCCAGGTGCATCGATTACGGAAACCAGCAAATTGGTGGGAGTATCTCCCGCAACAGTTTGCAGAATCATGGCCCAATACAAGGAGGGAAAAACATCACCAGGAAAAAGCGTAGGACGAAAACGGAAGCTGGATGACCGACAACAACGGCCATTGCGGCGGATCGTCAAATCAGACCGTGGGATTTCTGCTGTAAAAGCAACTGCTACTTTGAATGACTCTATGGAAGATTTCTACTTGGACCGTTCGTAGAGAATTGCATAAAATGAACCTGCATGGCCGCCCTGCTATTGCCAAACCGCTGATAATGCCGAGTGGTCATGGTAGCTGCTGGTTCTAAAATGCATTTAGAAGTATCACCTCGAAAAATCTTGAAGTTTGATACCCATATTGTTATGGTTCCGGACATTTTCCAAATTGGCCACTTCCCCCGGCGCACCTGGAACCTACTACAGAGTGTCCACGGCAACTGATCGTCCTGAATATGCTCCCTGAAGCACCTCCATGAAAAATCTTGATGTTTTGGTGATATATACATGATTTGAAGGATATACATGATTGACCATGGTATCCGGAACCAGTTTTACGGAAATGGCCATATATCGGAAGTTTTTCAACGGATCTTAGTGCAACTGCCAGCATTCAATTTTCAATAAGTTTTTGTTTCTAGGAAAATAAGAGTCGTCGATGTAACTTTACACCACACATAAATACGAGCAGCAAAAAAAATGTCTTTTTGACATGCCCTCCGAAAATCCGGAACATCTCCGGTGTCCGGTAGCCAGTATTCGTGACCATACATGTTCCTAAATTTTGACTGAATTTGCCGTCGAATGCCTTTGGTTTTGTCAAAATTCAACAATTTTTCAAAAAGTTATAAGGAATTTGAGCAAAATTTTGCCTATCTTAATCATTTTGCCTATCCCCTGTATATGACCCCTTAGGCCTGATGAGGTTAATTTACTTTTTAAGACAAGGCTTAAAATTCATGAACTTTTCAATAGTATGTGACGTAAAATCAACATTGTTTTTAATTGAAATTGTTGCGCAGGAATATTTCCGGTCGATTGGTGTAAAAATTTTGAAAATCTTTTCAGAAATGACTGAGATATTTCCGCTCAAAATATGCCAACTTTTCGTGACGGTCGCAATGCGATTTTTCTTAAAAATTGTACCCCAGTATAGTTAACAAAAACGTAGTCCTACGTCAAAAAAAAAAAGATTAAAATATTGTAGTAAATCAAATTAACTTCTTTGGAAGATCTTCGACAGAATTATTTGTACTGATGGTGGGTTTCATCAAAATTTTCAAGATTCATCGCTGGCACTGTTCTCTTTCCATTTTTCCACTTCTACTTATCGAAATAAGATGATTCGTGCATATCACCCTTCCCTACTAACCACCTGCCACACAACCATATCGGTTCCATCAGATGTAACTAGTTAAGCGCAGCAATCTCTGTCTAACGAAATAATCCTACCAGCATACAGGAAAGTCCATAAACCAGTGAATTCCACTAATAAATACCTAGACGACACGTATCTCTGATAAGTATGCAAATATAGCCAGTAGTGCTTGCAGCTAACCCATTCGACGACGACGCACAGCAGCCACCAACCGCTTGGCTTTGATTTGTATCGACCGCACGCGACTCTCGCAGTCTCTCGCAGCCAAAACAGTAGCAGCTATGTAGTCCTACGGCAGAAGAAGAAAAAGAAGAAGAAAATATAAGAGATAAAGCATAGTAAACCAACTCAGCTTTCAATATGAGTAGTTATGCGTCTGTAGATAATATATCGATGATTTCTTTATGAATAAGTTGATTCGTTTTTTGATTGATACGCAGGCAATTGTTATCGCGTTAACGTCATGGCGTCGAAGGCGTCCTTTCCCTCGCTGGCTGATGTTGTTGTTGCTGTTGTTGTTATTTATAGTCGTAGTTTGTACCTTTTACCCAGAAGACCCAGTTTTAGGCTGTCGTTGCATTGATTGTTCCCTTTAAGCTGTAGACTATAAATATTTTGATAGATTAGCAGGAAGTGATTCTCAGCGACGAACAGCTGAGAGACGGCGCAAACCTAAAATATAAATGTTAAATAGTAATAAACTTTGAACGAGCACTCCGTTACAGACTCACTCACGCAATGAATCGCGCACGCAAATGCTGCACAAATATACGAATAACACTACACAATCGAAGCAATAAAAATCAAGTTCGACTGAAAGCAGGCGAAAGAAAGGAAACCGAACAATCTCTGGTCCAGTCCTCGATATCCGAAAGCCATCTTTATGACCTTTCACCGGTTTGTTGGTCGGCTGGTCGGTTGGTCGTTGCCGTGGCCAACATTTTCCCGTGTGTTTCGGCACCAAGGTTGGATCGATGTGTAAACCTGTTCGCCACGCTCCTCTTGGCACTGCCCATCATCGGAACGGAAAAATCCAAATCGATCCCATCAGGGTCATGAATAGTAATTACCGAGTCCCGGATCGAGCTTTCCACGAGCTTTGAGAGCGGGCCCTGCGATGCGATTCATATCGGGGGAAGGGCACTGATGGACAGCAAAAACAAACGCCCTTTGATGGCGTTTGGCGCTTAAATTGAATTTCAATCGGTTTTGGCTTCATGACAAGGATTTTTGTTTTGTACGGTCAATGGGTTGGCAAAATTTGCGATCCGGGAATCGTAATGGATGCTTTTATTCGAGCCATAGGCGTAGCCAAGGGGGGGCAGGGGAGGGCCGTTTGTTTAAATTAACTTATTTTTTGTCAAATCAGCCCTTGGCCACGATGAAAAAGCCATATAACGCGAAGTTTCCTTGATTTTGTGACAAGTTGTAGCAAAAAAGCTCAGAAAGTGGACATCCAGGAGATTTTTAGGAAAATTGTTGGTAAAGACCTTCAACCCAATATATCTAACATAAAGTATCTAAAAAAAATATCTCTTATCATGTAATGTGAACTATTAGATAAGCTTACTTACTTACCAATCAGACTAAGGCGGGCGTGGCCTCTGCTGTACACCGAAGTCGTTTCCATTGTTATCGGTCCATGGCTGTACCTCGCCAGCCGCGCGGTCCGCGGAGGTCCTCTGCTTGGTCGATCCACCTTGCTCGTTGCGCGCCTCTTCTTCTTGTACCTGTCGGTTCGTTTTCGAGAACCATTTTCACAGGGCTGTCGTCCGACATTCTTACGACATGCCCAGCCCATCGTAGTCGACCGATTTTTGCGATGTGTACGATGGGAGGTTCTCCCAGCAACTGGTGCAATTCGTGGTTCATTCGCCTTCTCCACGTTCCGTCTTCCATCTGCACTCCACCGTAGATGGTACGCAGCACCTTCCGTTCAAAGACTTTAAGGGCGCGTTGGTCCTCCACTAGCAATGTCCATGTTTCGTGGCCGTAGAGAACTACCGGCCTAATTAATGTCTTGTACATGGTCCACTTTGTGGTTCGGCGAACTTTGTTCGATCTTAGCGTCCTTCGGAGTCCAAAGTAGGCACGATTGCCAGCCATAATGCTTTTTTATATTTCTCTGCTGGTGTCGTTATCGGCGGTCACCAATGAGCCCAAATACACGAATTCGTCTACAACCTCTATTTCATCACCGTCGATCTGAACTCGTGCTAGGATGCCAACATTGACTTCTCGTGAGCCTCTTCCCTTCATGTATATTGTTTTCAACGCATTATCACAAGCCCAATCCTACCAGCTTCAGCCTTAAGTCTGATATACGTTTCCGCCATCGTCTCAAAGTTACGTGCTACGATTTCAACGTCGTCGGCGAAGCCAAACAGATGGACAGACTTCTGAAGACGTGCCACGTGTCTATCCCAGCTCTTCGAACCCCTCCAGTGCAACGAAACAACAAACCATCACCTTGCCGTAACCCTCTCCGAGATTCGAAGGGACTCGAGAGCGTCCCTGATACTTGGACGACTACATCACTCGATCCATCGTTGCTTTGATCAACCGCGTCAGTTTTTTTTCCGGAAATCCATATTCGTGCATGATTTACAATAGCTGTTGTTTGTATAGGTTCAACAACTATTAGATAAGCATTGATTGCTCTTTTCCCCGCTATGTGAGAGATGAAAAGCTATGCTCAATTAAATGTTGAGTTCTTGGTATTAAAAAAATTGAATATGTAAACCAATGCTATAGCTTTTAGAAGCCAAATAATACTAGATTAAGATACATAGTTGATAGTATGAAAGTGTATCAACGAAAAATGTTTATTTGAACTATTCATGATATGGAACTCTAGAGAAAGACGTGTGTTCAGGATGAAGTCTCGTTCAATAATGAAAGAGTTTTACAGTAGTTTATAGCAAGTAAACAACTCTTAGGTATCTACGGTAGCAACCGAATCAACTGCTCCTTCGATCCAACTCTTCACCCCCTCTCAGTTGATGGTATCCAATCCAATCCTTGTTCGTAACATCGTTAAATCCTGGGCCGAAAGAGATTTGGTTAGAATGCCCGCTTCTTGCTTCAAGGCGGGTACGTAGAAAAGCTTAACTTTCCCGTTTGCAACAGCTTCTCGGATGAAGGGAAACTTGACATCAATATGTTTGACACGCTTAGTCTCCTCCTTCTCTGCCATAACTATAGCGCCTTGATTATCCTCGTAGATTGGTACAGGATACAGGTTTGGTTCAAGCAAATCCGATAGTAGTCCAGTAAGCCAGATCGTCTTGCTAACAGAAGAGCTCATCGCGATGTACTCAGCTTCCGTGGATGAAATTGCTACCGTACGCTGCTTCTTGGATGATCACACGACAGTACAGCCAAACACGTTAACCAGATATCGTGAAACGCATTTACGATCTACCTCAACGAATACTGCGACTGGCTGTTCATGTGGGTTCCTCTTGAAGGTCAGCTTGAGATTCTTAGTTGCTTGAAGATAGCGCAGGATTCGCTCTGCATGCTTCCAGTGTTCATCTTCTGCAGCATCTTGGAATCTTGCCAGATAGTCCACAACGTAGCACAGGTCTGGCCTTGAGTCTAGCATCAAGAACATTAGTCTGCCAACCAGTTCGCGATATGGATAGCTGCATCCTCCAGTATTCATTCGAAGCTGCAGCTTAGTTTCAGCGGGTGTGTTGACAGGTTTACATCCAGCCATTCCGAAACCTGCTAGAACTTTTCGGATTAGCGCTTCTTGGGACAGATACATAGTATCTTCCTTCAGCCGTTCCTCAATCAGCACGATCGTCCGCAAATCGCCAGCAACTACGAGTAAGTCATCAACGTAAATAACGGTGTATGTAATTTGATTTCCTTATCCTCGATCGTATAGGCAGTTGTCGTGACGGGAACGAACAAATCCCATGCCTACTAGAACTTCATTAAAGCGACCGTTCCAGCAACGAGGTGACTGCTTGAGATCGTATAGGGACCTCTTTAACAAGCAAACTTCGGCTGACTGGTTACCCCCTCTGGAACACGCATGTACACCATTTCTTGAAGAACTCCTTTGAGAAACGCCATGGTCACGTGCATCTGGTAAATCTTCAGATCTCGGTTCGTAGCAACTGTAGCGCACAGGATCAGCATCAGTCTTCAAGGTGAACACCCATTTACTGGGCACAGGCTTCACCGCATCAGGGCACCTCACCACCGTCCACGTTTGGTTTTTCGTCAAGGATGCTAGCTCGTCAGCTATTGCTTGCCTCCATTCCGTCTCGTGTGGATGACCGTCAACCTCATCATAGCATGCTGGAACCTGAACCTGGGATTCATCAGCAGCAGAAAGGGCTCTATAGGGGGCAATAAAATCAGCGAACCAACCTGGGGCCTTGCGCTCCTGACCACTGGACCTCGGAAACAACTCCTCCAACGGTTGTTCCCAATCTTCGATTGTGATGAGAGTGCTGATGAGTCGTCTTCAACAGTAGTGTCAACGTCATCGTCATCGTCATCAACTTCACATTCATCATCGGACGGTACTGGATTTTCGCCTTCATTTTCAGGTTCAGGCTCGTCTTCAGGTTCATTTCGTTGCTGCTCGCCTTCCGTATTGTTTGGTTTAAAAAATGGAGTAACTTCTGGAATCATCATCTTCGAAGCAACTTCTTCCTCCGTTGAGATCTCTTGAGCCTTGAATGGAAAGCTTTCCGTCGAATCTACATCGTGCACAACTTTCCTGGTTGTCGGCTTCAGACATTCAGTCCGTAGGTATTACCTGCATTCAATACTCAGCTTCTCCGCATCATGCAAGAGCTTCACAGGCGCTCCAGATTCTGCAAGCATTGTCCTCAATTTTTTCCACAGACAGTCCTGATTGACATCTCTCTACGCCGACTCCATTTATGTTGTGGCGTGTAGCCAACGGTCGATTCGACTTGGATCCCTTGCTTCGTGTAGTACGCATGTTGCTCGTTCGAGAAATATTCTCTCCCAAGATCAAACCGCAGGTTCGCAATTTTTGTCTCAAATTTCGCTGTTGCCATGGCTTCATAACCCTTGAAGTACTCGAACACTTGATCTTTGCACTTCATTAGGTAGACCACAGCAAAATGAGTATAGTCATCGATAAACGACGCGAAGTACTGATACCCATCTGCCGTCCTCGGTGTAATCTGGCCACAGACGTCTGTATGGACGCGCTCCAATGGTCTCGTTGTTCTCGGTCGACTCTTGTTGAACGGCAATCGAACCATCTTGATTTCCGCACACGACTCGCAAAATCCACCATCATTCATAACTTCACCAAGTCCTTCAACCATTTCGCACTGTTTCAGCCGTCGTACATTCTTGTAGCTCAAGTGTCCAAACCGTTTGTGCCATAACTCCAAGTCACCTTCATTACCTTTCGCAAGCATAGCAGAGCCGGGTTTCACCAATTTCATGTTCAAGTAGAACAGGTTTCCACGTAACATCGCCACAGCTACAGTTTCACCATCCTTGGACAACACTGCTCGATCAGGCTTGAACTCAACTTTTACTCCGGCTTTCAGCAAACGCGACAAAGACAGCAGATTGAACTTGAGGTTTTTCACACACAGCACATTTCCGAACGACAGCGTCAAACCATTTCCATCCGGGAGGACCTTTCCTTTCACAGTGCCTTCTTTACTTTTCACCTTCCTTCAGACTCTCAATCACCAGTGGATCGTCGAACTCCGAGAGATTGTGGAAAAACCCTTCAATGTACGCCATATGACGACTTGCTCCCGAGTCAAGGATCCACTCCATATCCGATTCCTTCTTCAGATCTTTCCTTCCTTCCTGATTCAGCACCAACGCAACTTCTCTATCCACCGGTACGGTCGCTACTTGTGCTTTATCACGTCGGTGTTTAATCTTCGGACAAGCAAACTTCTTGTGTCCTTGTTCACCACACTCAAAGCATTTCCCTTGGAACTTACTTTTCTCCTTTCCTCTCACCGGCTTCGCTGCAAACGCTGATCCAGATCCATCCGAAACACCATTCACTTTGGAACTATCCTCTCTTCCCGATCGTTTCTGCTCTTCAGCCAGCAAACGCGCTTTCACCGTGTCCAACTTCAACTGGTCATCTTCGAGGTTCTCCATAGCCGTTGTGACAACATCATACGACGATGGCAACGAAATGAAAAGCTGACTTACGGCATCCAAATCCTTGACAGTAGCCCCAGCTCCCTTCAACTGGCGAACTAACTCGTCAAATCGACGGAAATGGTCCATTAACAGTGTTCCTTCTTCCATCTTCAGCATTACGAGGGATCTTCGAATGTAGGTTTGCGTTGCAAAACCCTTCTTCGCAAACGTATTCGCCAGGGAGTTCCACATTTCCTTTGCAGTTTCCTTTTCACGCACGTATTCCAGATGCGAATCAGCAATGTACGCCACTAGAAGAGCCTTCGCCTTTTCATCCTTTTCTTGAAAAGCCTTCCTCTGCGCTTCCTCAGCAGGTACATCCATCGTGAGCATCTCCTTCACGCCATGAGCCGACAACTGCGTTTCTACACGGAACTTCCATACGTCGTATCCTTCGCCTGCAAACTGGACAATCCCGACTTTGGTCGCACTCGACATCGTAACTTCAGTCTTCTCCGTAATTCCGTAACGAACTTGAATTCTTGATACCAATTTTGTTTCGACTTCAGAGGGCGGACGTAACTGGGCCCATAACCTCTAGAGAAAGACGTGTGTTCAGGATGAAGTTTCGTTTAAAAATGAAAGAGTTTTACAGTAGTTTATAGCAAGTAAACAACTCTTAGGTATCTACGGTAGCAACCGAATCAACTGCTCCTTCGATCCAACTCTTCAGGGACATACCGATCAATGTTACCCCGCTGATCAGCGTTACCTCGTTTTTCAGTACTGTAGTTTCGTATTACTGAGGTATATGTTAATTATACCACAGAGAACAGACATCCAAACTAGAAAATATTTCTCAAAAAAACATGTGTAAGGATTTTAATTAAAATACGTTAAAACACTATTGCCATCTCTCGGGCTGAGGCCACTTGCGATTTTTAATAGAACATGGGTAAGATTCGTTGACCGAGCAGAAAGAACTGAACTGCCAAAAAATGTTGTTGATGAATAAGATTTCGCTGGTCAATGGGTGGCGATGCCAGCGCCTGCCACGCTATTGCCAGTTCATTACGATTATGAAATGGCCGTTAAATTTCTTACACAGCTTTTGAATTTGACTTGGATGTCTGTTCTCTGTGATTATACCATACAGTTTGATTTAGTGATTTGAAATATTGTTTCCGTACCCAAGAGCTTATAATATAGTTCATGCTATGACATTATCCGGCGAGACGAGACGACTTGCATCCAATTTTCAGACCAATCAATTGATAAGCGTGAGGAAAGTCAAAAGAGCAAGCCAATCAAAGCGAGAAGTTGCAGTTGTCTTAAACTATTCAAGGAATTTATCCGTTTTTAGAGATGAGCAGGATAATGAGCATGAAAGACCGCCCGAGGTTGTTACTCCGTTACTGCCAGATCAGATGTTATTACACAGAGGACCAACAGATAGTGCATACATGCTCAATGTGTAAAACTGGTGATCCCAAACTAAGGTAATACCGGCGCTGGCCTCGCCCGAATGCAGGTCAAACAAGGAAAGGGCAGGAATGTGTTGACGTGATATTCGCTTTATTGGAAGCCGAGAATATCTCTGCACTTCCACGATAAATCACTAAGATGTTGGATAACAAGCTGGAACTGCAGTAGAGTTTATTTTGGTAAACGGTAAGCTGAATTCACGCTTCGTTCAGTAAAATATTTTTAAATGCTAGTACCGATTTATACCAACAGGAAAGGATGCTATTGGAGGCCACTCACAGAACGTGTGGGATGGTGGTTTTTCAAAGTGAAAAACAAGGTGATTTTTCATTATGCTGGAAATCCGATTTGAACCGAGTTGAACCAATAATAAGGATGCGGCTGGAGCCAATCGCAAAGTCACAAAAAGCAAGGCCTTATTTTATTAACGCTTGAGGGACGCATTGTTGTTTATTTATCTGGGCTCTACTCGATCGCTCGTTTCGCCTTATAATAGATAAACGGAAAAATAAAGCACCGACAAAACCTTTCACAACCGATGCTTAAACCAAACTCGTTTTACGTTAACTTTCAATATTTACTATTGTATCTCTACAATCTATTTCGCTTCTGTAACTTACATTCTGTTTCCAACTGTCGAAGCTTCTTAAGAACAATCTATGCTAATCTATTTTAAACGACGAGGTATCTGTGCGTAAGAGTCCGTCGTAGATGCATTTCCAGGTCGAAACTTATGCTCATGCTCATCGGTTAGATAACAACCAAGAGACTTGGTCCTCTATACCCAATGATCGACTTATCTTCCATCTGCTCTACCAATCACAATGTGGTGTGAAATAATGGCGGAATATTGCACCTGAGATAACTTCCAATGCAGACGTAACTAAATTTGGCAGATCGACATGCTATCGGTGGAGACTCAACTGGCCTCACAGCGCATGCTCAGATCGTACCGGAAGATTCGATGAGCTATCTCTCCCTCAAAGATTTTATCTGTTTTCTATAGGAGAATGATACTCCAAAATCCGCGTCGCTATCTATGTGCGATGGGTCGGCGCGTGTTGTTTGTCGACGGAAACGCTCTGTCCGCTGGCGAATTTTAGTGCACATTGTGTGAATTGCGCAAGCATTTTTGCACATTATTAGCAGTTCAAAGCAGTCCTTTGATTCTTTGGTTATCGAAAGTAAAGTTACCATAAATGGCATTCGAAAGTTTTTCAAAAGTAAGAATAATAATTTCCAGCATTTGATTACATGCGAACAAAACTAAATTTTAAATGAATGTTTTTTTTTATGCAGCTGCAATAACCACGAAAAGAAAATTATTCGAAATGGAGGTTTCTCTCGAATTTGAACGACAGTTTTAACGTAATTCAATGAAAACACCGTTTGGCCTTTGCACTACTCAGATACACATGATTGCTACATACACCGTGTTTTGACAGATTGCATTTCACTTGGATCATATCAGATAAATCGGTTCAGATTTTAAAACGAAGATGCACCAGTAAAGCTGAACTATTTTTCAAAACTGTTGAAGGGGAACAGCTGATGGAACGCATATGAATTTATTTTCTTTGAATCAAGTTTCCTAAATTTTAATTTAAAGAATTTTGTCATCAAGATATGCTTATACAATGTTATAACTGCTCAGTCTGGCCAGTGTTTTACTTCGGTTTAGTTAATACTTGATTTTCCTGTTTTAACAGGATTGAGTCACTCTGCCACGTTGTGTTGGGGTTTCAGTGTATCGGAAGGTGTTTCTTTGTTTCAAGTTATCTGTCAATACTATAATTGTAAATTTATGCTTATTGGCAACCAAGGACATTTTTGACGGTCACTTCACGCACACTTATGCATCATCTTAATTACATCAGCGCGAGCGAGAGGGAGACAATATGTGGTAGAGAGTGTGTTTGAAGTTTGCACATGGTGGCAGAGTGACTTACCGCCTACGTTTAGAAAATATCAGATGAAATAATTATACACAGAGAAGAAATTGATACTAAATTTTACCATTAGAAGAGGTTAGGATGACTATAGTAGTATAGTGGTTTTGAGACCAACTATTATCATGGTCAAATCGACCATTAAAAAAGAGTTGATTCTACATTTACTATAATGTCGAAATAGTCCTTGCTACCATGACCACAGTCAAGAATACCATGAACGTGGTGATTTCGCCCATTTTCATGGTTATTGCAGCCATTATACCAGTCATCTTGACCATCATTTAATTGTCGGTACAACGACCTAGAATTTTTCTCAAAGTATGAAAACTTAGTTTAGGAGACACAAACCACAAGCTATCCATCACCATTCACTTTTTATTTGTTTTGAGAATACGAGAATTGTGGAGAATTTGGAAAATTATATAGATGTAAAAAAGAGTTAGGGTTTCCTTTGTCACGATTTAACTCGCGAGCGGAAGGACCGTTTGGCAAGATTTTTTGCTTTGTTGGATTTGCTTTGGACACCGGAAGGTTCTTATGATGGTTTGAAACCCTCCCTTCTCTGGAAAGGGGGCTCCCATACAAGTGAAGCACAAAATTCTGCATAACTCGAGAACTAATCAAGCAAAGGAACCCAAATTTAGCATGCGGAAGTTTTTGGAGACAAGCAATGTTTCTATGGTAGTCAGAGACCCTCCCCTTTCTAGATAGGGAGGCTCTTGTACAAATGAAACAGAAGTTACTGCATATCTCAAGAACTAATCAAGCAAACGGAACCAAATTTGGCATGTGGGGTTTTCTGGAGGAGAATATTTTTTTATGGTGGTTTGAGACCCCTCCCCTCTCCTAGAAGCAGTGCTGTCATACAAATGAATCTGTAATTTCTTCATAATTCTAGATCCTATAAAGCAAATGGAACCAAATTTGGCATGCGGGGATTTTAAAGGCAATAAATGTTTCTACGATAGTTCGAGACCCCTCCTCTCTCTCTCTGTTAGGTTGAGGGGCGGTGCTCCCATACAAATGAAACAAAAGCTTCTACATAACTCGAGAGCTAATCAAGTAAATGGAGCCAAATTTGGCAGGTAGAGGTTTTTGAAGGCAAGAAATGTTTCTAAGGTAAGGGGGGCTCTCATACATATGAAACACAAATTTGTGAATAACTCGAGAACTAATCAAGCATATGGAACCCAATTTGGCATGTGGAGGTTTTTGGAGGAGATAAATGTTTCTATGGAAGTTTGAGACTCCTCCGACATCTGGAAGGGGGCGGGAGGGGGGTTTCCATACAAATGAAACACAAATTTCTGAATAACTCGAGAACTTATCAAGCAAATGGAACCAAATTTGGCATGTGGGGGGTTTTGAAGGCAATCATTGTATGGTGGTTTGAGAAACTCCCATACAAATGGAACATACATTTTTACCAAAAATGAGAATCATCCAGGATACTTAAACACAAAACGTGTATTTCTCGGGTAAGAAGCATGTTTTGATAGAAGTTTGAAGCCCTGCTTATTCAAGAAAAAAACTCATTCCGAAAAAACACCATAAAAGTGCCAGTTACATTAAATTTTCCTTCATTTAGTTGCAAGCGTAGCAGTGCACGCACCGGGTTCAGCGTTCAGCTAGTACTTTATATTTCCGTACTGTGTGTTCAAATTAGTTGAACATGTTTTTACATAGCCGTAGGAACACAAAGAGAAAGTCGACAAAGAGAGTCTCCCGATGTTACTTAGGACGTAATTCATTGTTCAGCTTGAAATATCTCATTATTTTCTGCCAAATCTAGTATTCTTTTATCTAATGCACATAACGCAGAACAATACATGTTTCTTTTTATCTGTGTAGAGCCTCTTATGTTGATGTGAAATTATCTGTTTCTGAAAAATTTCATCATAAATCTTAGTCTCCAAAATAGGTGTTTCTCGGATCTTGTTACTAACCTGTTCCAAAAGCCTGGCTGGTGATTTCAAAACACTTTTTAAAAACGAGAACAACATGTTTTTTTTCTTGATTTTTCCTCTCTCAAAAAATCATGCAAGAATCCTGCCATAGATTTAGAATAACATGCCAATCCAAGTGGCGTGTGCCATTTAATCCTGTTTCAGGCTACAATTATTCAAACCTCATCATGACTATCCACTTAAATCTACAACTTAAGCTACTCTCTATTCAAAACAACAAACCAAATCCATCCCTCTAGATTTGTATAGTGTCTCTCTTTAAAGAAATAAATCATCTCTTATCTAAATTAAAGCTGATCCCTGGCTGAACCACCCCCAATGCTATCATTGACAAAAACAAAATCCCATTCAGCTATACATTGACACGCCTATTGCTATGCATGGGGACATAAATTAAAAAAACACCTCCTACCCGAACGAGCCGAGCTGAACGGAAATTAATTTGCTCATCAGCGAGCGACTAGGTAGCAGCATCAGCTCAGCACTTCAAGCTCCCAGCAGCTTGATTTTATCGTTTTCGGTTGCTGCTGGCTCACTCTTCATAACGGTTTCGACAAAAAACGATCACCGTCACCTCTGCTTGTATGGCCTGAAATCACGGACGCCTCGAGCCATGCACCTGATGGCATCTGTCATCGTCGCCGTCGGTTGGTCAGACTCCGGTTGGCTGTGCGACAATTTTCTAAATTCATTATTTATCATTATGCTCGCACCTGCTCCTGGCTGACCGGTGGCTGTTCGGACCCAGTCATTGTTGGAGGAAAATTTCTGAACGGGTTGAATGAAATATGACCCTTATGAACATTTTATGTGGTCTGCGAGATTTCACAAACACCCGTGGGAGGGTTTTGTTCTAGAAAATGATTTTCCCAGCTGCTGACATTCATCATTCTCCGAGGCAACACCGATTCGTGCAATCGGACGATTTAACATCCTTGATAGCTTATTTATTCCCGTGAATTTGTCCTCAGGGAGAAGGCAGACAATCTCGTTTGGTGAATATTCAATAAAGCCCCTCATGTTGATTCCCAAGATAGAGCAATCGGAAGCCTTCTTCTCATAAGCTGACCTACATCCTCATGCAACCTCATAAAACCACCCGTAGAAGCATATGATGGATGGAGAATCATTACGGATATCCGGAGTGGCAATATATCATAGCCTCCCGTCAGGTATAGGAATAGATATGGATTTCCTAGTAAGGTAGAACGAGAACAAAATAGTAAATCGAAATCAAATTATGTTTTCTCCGTGGTGTTATTTTTATCGACGGCAAAATTGTATGAAAGGGTTTCCTGGAATCAGCAGTGTATGTTTAAAGCAATTCAAAACCATTTAAACTCCAGCTTTAATAAACAACGCAACCTTACAACGTCAGAATCGTGTGTGTATTTTCAATCTCCGGCACTGTTCCTTTCGACGGAAAACATTTGACCAGCCCACACGGTAGCGGTAAGTCAATAATTTCGACCCCTCATGACTGATGGGAATCCTCCAGAATTCACGAATAACTGCTGCTCATGTAGGATACAACATGGAGCTGGCTGAAAAACAAAAGGCCCACCTGTAAAAACAAAGGTTTCCACTCGTATATATCGACCCACCTAAAGGCCAATGAAAACAAAAGTAGGGAACTCCCACTCGACATTGGGTGTGCCAGGAAAAATGATTTATCCATCCAGAATTTCATCTTTACTCTGTGTGTGACTACCAGTGTTGTCAGAAAAATATAATTTCGATAAGTAACCGTGCATCGATAACACTTGAGCCAATATTTTTCCGCATTTAAACGAACAGTAAGGATACGGCTAGGGCATTCACAAAGTTCGATGGAGATCGTGCCGGGAAACCCTTTAGTTCTGGAGAGCTAACATCTTTGCCCAACTAAAGACTGTATTCGATGAAATTTGGACACATGAAATTGTTCGCCCAGCTAATCTCGAAAAGAAAGGCAATAGACATATCACCTTAGTAAAAATCAGCAGCAAGTAAGATTTCGTATCAAAAAGTTGGATTGAATTACCATTGGTTAGAAATGTATTTTGTTGAAATAACCTAAACTTTTGTATTCCCTAAACTGATTACATTTATACTACCTAAAATGTCTACCTAAATTTAATCTTTATTATTCGTTCGTTGAACAGACTGTTTGGACAGTAAATTGAAATCAAGGCCTTTATTATAAGTAATGTATATATTAACGAATAAACTTCAGCTTGAACTGTCATGAATAACAAAAATGGCATTGCTTCAAGAGGTCGAACAGCCCGTATTCCATTGATAAATAAAAGTAAAATTTATGGCAACGCTTGTGAGCTGACTTGGAACCACTTAATCCAACTGTAACGATGGTGTTGGATTGAAGCATCTCACATAGTGAGACGATGACCAGAAGTGAGACTATTATTGAAAACCCATTCAAAACTACATTCTACAATTTATTTTACTACTAAAACTAAAGGGTGTTTCGATCAACATTTGGTCGACTTAAACATGCCGCATTTCCTTTCATCGTGCATTTACGTTTTTTGCACACCCATTTTTTTGAAGATGTGTGCGTATAGCATCATGTATCTATTATGATTTTGAGATTAGCACTTCAGTTATCGTCGTCGTAGAAGGAAGGGAAGCGACGCATCGAAATTTTGCACTTGCATGGCGAAAATCCAAACTACTCTCACAGCAAGTTAGCGAAATTGTTGAATGTGGCTAAACCAACTGTTACCAACGCTTTAAAGTGTTCGGTGAACGTTTGTCGACAGCCAGGAAAGCTGGATCGAAGGGAAATCGAAAGCCGGAGGTCACAGCGACAACAAAAAGAGTTGCCCGCTGTTTCGAGCGGAATCCCAACCTCTCCGCCCGAGATGTCGTAAAGAAGCTGGGAGCTAAATAACGAGCTGGACTTCCAAGAAAGTGGTGACTCCAAATCGCGACGATAAACAAAACACGTCGGACAAAGCACGATCGCAAAAGTTGTACACGACGATGCTGACGAAGTTAGATAGCGTGATACAGAACGATGAAACTTACGTCAAGGCAGACTTTGAACAGCTTACTGGACAGGAATTTTATACGGCAACCGGACGTGGAAAATTGACAGATATTTTCAAGCACATCAAACTGTCAAAGCTCGCGAAGAAATATCTGGTGTGGCAGGTCATCTGTACCTATGACTTGAAGAGCAACGTTTACATTGTGACCGGAACCGTCAACCAGGAAATTTATCTGAGCGAGTGCCTAAAAAACGTCTACTGCCTTTCCTGAAACGACAATTTTTCAGTTCTATTTTGGCCGGATTTGGCATCATGCCAGTACGGACAAATGCTGCCATCAACGTTCACGTGGTGCCCAAGGACAAGAATCCTCCCAACACGCTAGAGCTCCGCTCAATCGAACAATATTGGTCCATCGTCAAGCAGAACCTTAAGATGACTCAAAAAGCTGTTGTGAGCGAGAAACAGTTCAAGGCAAACTGGCGTTCTGCGGCGAATAAAGTGGACAAGGAGACTGTACAAAACCTTGTGGCAGATGTTCAACGAAAGACTCGGTAACTCGCATTCGGTAATGAGGAAGCTTAGCTGAATATTTTTCCTGTATTTTGTATTGACTGAACTGAAATTAAAGACTGTATTTGATACAATTTGGACACACATAATAGGTCACCAAAAATTTTCCTTGAGCCCGATTCTTTTCAAACTTTCTGTAAATTAAGTACTACTAAATGGTTAAGTTTTGACATCATTGGTTTATTGAACCTCTTCTCCCAACCCAAGTGCCCACACCATTGCCTTGACCCCTTTCATCAAATTTTGGGCAATGATAGGACCGACTTGCTTACTTACTTTTAACCACACTTTCTTTAGTTCAAGTTCATTTTCTATCAGTTTTGGAGTTTTAACGAGATTTGTCTTCATGATTGCCCAAAATTTTTCAATTGGGCGAAGTGGAGTGTTTGGAGGGTTGACGTCTTAACTACATTATTATCGTCGTTGACGTCAAAAACTACATTATTATCTTTGTACCAGTCTAAGACGTGTCGGGCCATCGTGAGATCTCAAGAAGGGCAGAAGTCGTTTTTGGAGGCATTCGTCCTTGTAGATTTGTCCGTTGACGGTCCCAGAGGTGATGAAGGAGCTGACTCCATTTTGCCACATCCGCAAATCGCTTGCCAGACAAAGGAATTTTTGGCGAATTTCGACAGTTTCTTCTTCCGTACACTCTCCGGAACGGCCAACTTAGAGGTCGCGACGCAGTGTTCCTGTCCTGGCATTTGTTTGGTGTCGGCTTTAATGTAGGTCTCATTGTCCATCACAATGCAGAACGGTTTTGTGAGCCACTCCCTGTACAGTTTTCGGTTTGGTGCCTTCTGGACCTTGTACACATGTAATCCAGAACGTTTCATTGTTTTCTGCACAAAACAAACTGAAACTTTCGCCTTTTTCGCAACATCCCTGATCGAAATGTTGGGATAACGCTTAAATTGGTTCAATGCCATCCTGGCCTTCTCCGGATTTGATGTGTCACGTTTTTTGCCACTACCATTTTTCCTTGGTTGTCTTACGATCCTTGAACGTTTTGATCACATGAGATACGGTTGAATGTGCGATTCCGAGCTGTTTTCTGATCCAGTGAGTGAGTTTTCGAAGTGAGTGCCCAAAATTTGTTGGCGCACTATTTCTTCATTCGAAGCCATCACTGAAATCACTCGACCGATTTTCACGAAACTCATTACACAATTGACACAATTTTTTTTTCTTTATTAAAGAGACTTTTAGCCTCCTGGGCTAGTTCGTCTCTTACAATTGACACAACACAATGGAATTCATTTAGTTAAAATTTCAATAATTTTTACCCACACGCTAAAAAGTTACGAACAATTGCGTGTGTCCAAATTTCATCGAATACAGTCTATAATTTGACTGATTAATAAAAATTTTGATCGTCTCACACACATTACTGTTTGACCAATTTTTGATCGGAACACCCTTTATCATCTGCATCAGACAAGTCGAACTTCCCAAAGAGTAATCTGTTCTTATTCATATTGTCACCGTTCACCAACTATGTTAAGAGTTTTTCTTACTAAACTCAGTGCCTTAAGCGCCAGTTTCAATAACGAGTTTCGAGTTTTGCTCGATTTATGAGATCTTTTCTCAGGGAAACTCTGGAACGGTCGTTGGTTATCAACTGCCAAAACTTTTGAAAACGCCAAATTCTTCGATTTAACAACAAGGTACACTCTCTGACTCAACAACGGAACGATAGGTTGAACCAAATAAAGAAAGGAAGTATTTGCTCACTCGAATAAGCGAAACAGACAGAAACAAACGTAACGTAATACCTAAGTCAGTTTTATTCAGGGAGTAGCGTTGCAAATGTATTTCTTGTTAAAGATAATTAGCATTTTGAAGTTACATTTTGAAGTACATCCTGGTAATCTATATTCATTGAAAGCAAGTCGAACACCAACAGTCGTCGTAATTTGGTGCGTCTGGATACAAGGGTCTCGAGATCGATGAGTTTGCAACGATCAGTGTATTCCGGAAACTGAAGCCGGCGCCACGATAGCTGGCGTAGAGCGTAACGCCGTAAACATTTCTGCACCCTCTCAATTTTCAATGACTGTGCTGCATAATAAAGCCCACACTGGAACGGCATATTCCAGTATACTGCGAACAAGCAAGCAGTACAAAGCCTTGAGTGCGTACACATCCGTGAAAAACTGCGTGCTACGCTTTATGAAACCAAGAACTGTGAATGTCTCTGGGCGGTAGTCCTGTGCTATATGCTCGTTGAACTTCAGCTTGCTGTCGATTAAAACGCCCAAGTCACGGATAGAGTTGATACGCTAAGGAAAGTCCAAGTTACTTCGGTAGCTAAACTGGATGAATGACTCTCGGAGGTAAATGAAATTACCTTCGTCACTAGCAAAACCAGCACAACAACTCGTTTAAGTCAGCATAAAGACGCTGCAGTATGTTCTGTATATCTTCAGATCATCTGCGAACAATAGCAGTTTTGATCGCAGTCGTAGGCACAAGTCGTTTACAAATAGAACGAAGGAAGAGGTCCCCTAAATACTCCCCTGTGGTACGCCGGAAGCCATGGTGAATTTCTGGGATTGCGTGATCCATGTCTGACGTAAGCGCAGCTGATTAGTATATTAACACGATACAATTCACTCAGTCACTCAAGAGGAAATCCCATTCGATGCATCTTGGCATGGATTAATTTATGCGGAACTCTACCAAAGGCTTTTGAGAAGTCAAGCATTCAAATGATATTCAAGGACCTCGCAGAGAAGTGAAGCTAAAGGAATCACACACGCAATGTTGTGATGGAGAATATCGTAAACTAGGAAGGTCATTAATTATGTCACGCAGTAAGGGGAGGAGGGGTTAAGGAAAACGTGACGATTCATACAAAAAAAATGTGGGTCCATACAAAAAACGTGACAAGGGGGGAAATAAAAAGTCATTTTTTGGGTGACGTAATTAAGGGACGTTCCCAAATTCCGTGAGCTTTAAGCCCAAAAATTGGCTTCGTAGTTGATAAAGTCAGAATAGCGAGCGTTATATATGGCTGTTCTTTCGCTAACAGAATGCAATGTGCTTTAAATTGCTTCTAGAACCATTAACGATTAGGGAACGTCGATTAATTACGTCACGCAAAAAGTGACTTTTATACCACCCACCCTTGACACTTTTTTTTGTATGGGCCTTCAAAGTTTTTTGATTGAATCGTCACGTTTTTCTCCCCCCCCCCTAAAACGTGACATAATTAATGGACTTTCCCTTATGAAAATCCCTTGAAATAAAACAAAACCGTTCTTTTCTTCCTTTATTTTAAAGACTTTGAACATTAAGAATTTTACAATAGTAGATCAAACATCTTCAGAACATTGTTTTATAGGACTTCTTCTTTGAATATTTATCAATCTGTTCTTAATAAGGTTCATCTTCGAAAAGGGCGTTTAACAAGTTGCATTTCAAAGCATTAAATATAAACGCTCAAATAAGCGTGCAAAGCAACTTCACCAGCGTATGACTGAGAATCATAAGGATGGAAGTGGAACAAATCGAATAGTACACTCCCGACGAATGGACAAGAAGGTGGTACCCATTATTGAGAAAAATCCCAATCTTTCTGTGCAAAATGTGACTCGCAAAGTTGGGAAGTCAAACTCATACGTACAAACAGTGAAGCAGAGGCAAGGACTAAAGGCGATCAAAGTGAAAAATGTGCCAAACCGAGATAACAAGCTTTAAACCAAGTTTTTGCAAACATTTTCTTGTATCGTAAGGAACGTACAAAAACATACATACTCGAAGACTTTAAACAGCTTCCGGGTCTGGCTTTTAACTTTACTATGTAAAGAAATGCCGTTGCTGAGCGTTTCCGGACAAAGAAGGTGTCCCAATTCTAGAAGATTTGATTTGGCAGGCCATCACAAGAAACAATTTAGTTTTATTCCAGCCGTATAGCACTCCTTCCGGCTTTGTTGATTCATTGAAAACTGTTTTGTCAACCAAAACCTCCTCTATACATCTTTAAAGGCGAAATGTGTACAAAGTGGCCCATTCTATAGACGGCTGTGAGAACAAATTAATAAAACCTTTATAAGACCATTAAGATTTTGAAAATGTTCTAGTGAAAGATGTTATGCCCACTTGAGAACCTTCATAAAACCTATTGGCTGCCATCAAAATCAGCATAGGGCCAAATGCCAAACTTCACTGTGATATCGTGGTTGGTTTTTGCTGTTCTGCTTTGTTCGATTCTCTGCTCTTCTAATGCGAAATATTATGTTTGACAGCAACATATCCAAAACAAATTACTTATCATGTTCCAAATCATATCCACATTAAATTTGGATTTTCTTTTTTTTGAATAATAGCACGATAAGAACCGGT
>JASCZW010008548.1:0-49684 GCA_034211315.2 Aedes japonicus
ATATTGATTGTTGGTGCTAGTATAAAGTAAGTGGATATCATTGAAGATTGTCTATTCATTTTATTGTGTGGAATCTTGGATCATCAAAAATGGAAAGAAGTAATAGCCTGATAGCCTTATGATCCAAATTCAATTGCTTGAATTTCAACATTTTTGGTTCACAACGGCGACATCGAAATCCATTTATCAAACATGGCCATTAATTTGAAACAATGCGATACGTTCCTTCGCATTGGACTGCGCTTGGCCTTTTGAGCGGCAAACATTTATCTTTGGCAAGCATTGCGTTGCCATATTTATTGATCGGAACACGGTTTTATCCGTGAAGAGCACACATTTTTTTTCGTTTCCGTTTCTTAGATCAACAGAACGTTTGGTTCTCAAGTTTAGTTACCAAAAGTATAGGGTCATTTTAAACTATAAGACCATAAAACAGATTTATGATTTGTTATGTGATTTATACTTTTTCCGCTCCCGTTCCAACTTTGGTTGGAGATAATAAGTAAGAGATGAAAATGTTGTCGTGAGTGCTCAATTCCTTTTCTGTTTCCCTGGAACGTATAACAAAGAGGGTAATACAACTTACCTTAGAAGACCCACAGGGGCTGCCTGCTCTGTCGTCTCGAGAGTTACGTTGGCCCGCGCCGTCACTAACTGGATGCAGCGTCGTCGCCGGGGATGAGGATAGTACGGAGGGTTAGTCTTCCTTCGTGATTTCAACTCCGTCACACGCGGAATAGGTTTTTTTTGGTCGGGGCACGCTTTTCGGAGTTCGATTTCGAATTTCGCGGGCACTAGCGGGGCCGTTCTAGCGGCCGGTTCAGGACCGGGATCCACGGCCACACGCTAGGAGCACGAAGGAGGCACAACTTCACACCTTCGGCTACCACACGACCGTCGGACACGCGCGTACCACCAATCCCACGCGGTCGAGACACACTATCGGAGGGGATTGGGGACCGGTTCGATGGCAACCAACACTGGCACCGCGTGAGGGATTCGGGATGATGGTCCCTGAACTTAGATTCTCGCACTTCCGAACCCGGATTTTACTTTTGGCCGGCTAGTCGATTAGCCTCTTCCACTGGCCACACTTTACTTGCAAAGCCAATCCATTAATTTTTCACTCGACTAGTTTTTTGTTTCCGCGCGTCCGAACACTTTTATTTCTCATAGACTAAAGACCCCTTACCATGGGGCAGGCGGCCTATTTATCCGCTCGCTCTCTCGCTATCGGCCGAGAGCATTTCCTCTTACCCACGGTGACCAACCCATGAGAATGGGTGGGAGAGGGTGCTCGAGTGCAGTCGAGCAGTTTGGTAGCGGACGGCGCGTGAATGGGTGAATTTTTATAAACAATATAATTCCTAATCCTAACTCCTAACATGCAAACAAATACAATTTTTAGCATAATTAATTTAATGGGACATGGTCTCATGTTACATTTCCCCCGGGGCACAATAAAAAAAAATAAGCAATTATTTTTTTTCTAAACAAACGATCAACTCAACCATGTACAAAAACAACAAAATAAATAAATAAATAAATAAATACGTTGAACAAAAATAAAAAAATATGAAAATCTAGGAAATTGAATAATTGAATAATTTAATAATTTAATAATTTAACAACCTAATAATTTAATAATTTGAAACCTAATGTGTTGATCAGTTACGTGAACTTCATGATTATTTATTAGATATTCGAGTCGGGTACACGCAATTGGGGATCCCCGTGATCTGGCACGCCATCACGGTGAATCCAAAATATGTCATTCGGAACTCATCGAATACCCGTATTGCTCAACTTCTCGTTGAGCCATGCTGGCTGACTATTTATCTTCGTCCCACCTACGTAGGTATGTTGCAGCAACCTCTTGTTACCTGACGAGGATAAAAATCTTTCGGTAGTGGATCTCGTTTTTATTTTGTTTTCCAACCCGTTCCGTTCAGAACAGAAACCTTTAACCGTACACAAGCCATTTAGCCCCCACCGGATTGATCACTTAAGAACTCCCTAACTTTACCATCTTTCCTTATAAAAGAATTACTAGGCTCTTCTTACGATCGGTTGAATTTTTATGAAGCATAAAACTTATTAATGTACCGGCCGGCTTTAAAACAAAGATTCTCCGCCTAAGCTTATTCAGACGAGAGATGAGCTCTCCTATGTTGGCTTTTGGGTTTACACTTCTCCTATTGAGAGGCACACTAGACGCAACACATGGAGAACTGTTTCACTCACAGTATGCAAATAACGCTCTCATCCAGTGTGAGAGAAAAAAGATACTGAGAGTGAGTGGGGTGGGAGTGAGCTTTTATTCACACTGCTAAAGGTCTTTGATTCAAGCTAACAGAAGACAGAATTGACAATTTAGAAAGAGATCCATCGATTGCAAGCGTAACGGATTTTATGAAAATACGGTTTTAAATGCTCTGCTGGCTAAAGTTTTTCGTTCCCGCCTCTCAGGTCCTTCCGGCAATACGTTCGGATAGCAGCGTTAGTTGATCGGTTTAATCGCTCTACCGGGTTTCCTTGACTGTGATGACGAGACGTAGTCCAGTGTTTGATGCAATGCTGAACCAACAACAACTTAAACTCCTTAGAGAGAAAAGTGCTAGCATTGTCGGTCAACACTATCTCCGGACTGGAATTACGGAGGAACCATCCTTCCCGCAGAATTTTACAGAGATTACCCTCTTCGATTTTACGTACTGGGTGAATCTGGCACCACTTGCTGAAAAGGTCCTGGATTACCAGTAAATACATATTTCCTGTTTTACTTTTCGGCAACGGACCAATGCAGTCCATCGCTATTATCTGCCAAGGGTGGTCGGCAAGTTTTTGTTTGCCCATCATGGGGAACGGTGGCTGGCTTACTTTCTTTACATACTACACATTTTAAAATCCATTTTCCAGTGTCTATATCTAAGTTGCAGATGACTCAAAGTTTTCTCAACCCCCAGATGAAAACTGTTTACATGTTCGTCTTCGACAATACGCAGACGGTTTACCGGCGGTGGGATCATCTTCCACTCGAACCGCAAATCGAAAGGTTCCTCATAGACCGAGATATAATTCCACAACTGACCGTCTTCGAAACGGAAATCGGAGTAGTTCTCCGGCTCTTCTTGTACCTTTCTTATCAGTTCTTCATTTGATGATGCACCGAGCCTCAAAACCTGCACAGCGCAAATGCTTCCTTCTCCGTCGCCGAATAGTTTTGTTGTGCTGCATTCAACTTCTGGGATACGAAACTGATGACCTTCTCCCCCTAACATATTCCTTATTTTCAGCTCAAAACATATATCGCCACAGGTCAAGTAACACAGATATGTATCTGGTACTCTCTGTCCATACTCATGTCAGAAACCGCTTGTCAGCCTTAGAGCCAAAAATATATAAATGAAAATGACCAAATTTGCGGTCCGCAAAAATCACAAAAAAAACCTTTACGCATGCAATCGAACCAGCAATCTAATGAGATGAAGCGCCTTAACCGACTACCTATAACGAATGGGTATGGAATAGAGACGGACGGAGATGAAAAAAACAACTATTGTCTAGCTCTATATCACGCTTCTGATACTGTGGGGATTCGTTTAAACTACATGCAAATTGTATAACCTATTCAACGAAACTCTGGTCTATTATATGCCAAGTTCAAGGTCGATCGTAAGTGTGCCTTTTGCGCCAATTTGGAGCAAATTAAATTTGAAAAACTTCCTAATAGCTTCTTGAATGATATCCATCTGTGGAAGCAACGATTCATGCTTGGTTGCAAATTCCTGTCCTGAACAGAAATAAAAATCAATTTAGAGAGAGGTAATTTTTTTCAACGAAGATCAAACACTAGAAAGATTTTCCCCCCGAGCCAAACGAAAAATTAACTCTCGACACGATCGATTGCAAACTTTTTCGTTGGAGCGCCAAATATAACAAAGAGGGTAATACAACTTACCTTAGAAGACCCACAGGGGCTGCCTGCTCTGTCGTCTCGAGAGTTACGTTGGCCCGCGCCGTCACTAACTGGATGCAGCGTCGTCGCCGGGGATGAGGATAGTACGGAGGGTTAGTCTTCCTTCGTGATTTCAACTCCGTCACACGCGGAATAGGTTTTTTGGTCGGGGCACGCTTTTCGGAGTTCGATTTCGAATTTCGCGGGCACTAGCAGGGCCGTTCTAGCGGCCGGTTCAGGACCGGGATCCACGGCCACACGCTAGGAGCACGAAGGAGGCACAACTTCACACCTTCGGCTACCACACGACCGTCGGACACGCGCGTACCACCAATCCCACGCGGTCGAGACACACTATCGGAGGGATTGGGGACCGGTTCGATGGCAACCAACACTGGCACCGCGTGAGGGATTCGGGATGATGGTCCCTGAACTTAGATTCTCGCACTTCCGAACCCGGATTTTACTTTTGGCCGGCTAGTCGATTAGCCTCTTCCACTGGCCACACTTTACTTGCAAAGCCAATCTATTAATTTTTCACTCGACTAGTTTTTTGTTTCCGCGCGTCCGAACACTTTTATTTCTCATAGACTAAAGACCCCTTACCATGGGGCAGGCGGCCTATTTATCCGCTCGCTCTCTCGCTATCGGCCGAGAGCATTTCCTCTTACCCACGGTGACCAACCCATGAGAATGGGTGGGAGAGGGTGCTCGAGTGCAGTCGAGCAGTTTGGTAGCGGACGGCGCGTGAATGGGTGAATTTTTATAAACAATATAATTCCTAATCCTAACTCCTAACATGCAAACAAATACAATTTTTAGCATAATTAATTTAATGGGACATGGTCTCATGTTACAAACGTGAATTAGCATTTTCGGAATACTTGATAATACCAGCAAAAAAAAGAAGAGCTACAGCTTAATGATTAACATTAATGCAACATATCCAACATGAACACATGACCATGTACGTATATATTCCTTAAAGTGTATTGAAATGGGTTTATTCTCATAATTTGCGGAAGTGATGGAAGGGAAAGCTGATGAAGGGGATTGGATATACTAAGATAATATATTGCTCCCGGTCGTTATTTATTCTAATAATTTGAAATCCGCTACCGGCGTAACCGCGATGCTACACGTGGTATTGTTTTTATTATAAAGAGCAAATAACGGCTTCCTAGATGCCCTTTTCCAAAACGTGGGGTAAGCAATGATTTACTTCGTTATTTAAGTCGGCACGAAGCAACCTTATACCGCACATTTTAGCTGTATTTGTGAATCATTTTCTTCTGAATTTTCTTTTTCGCGCTTGGAAGAGGTTTCTGGAAGGCCGAAGACGTTCTTCACCCTACTTATACCGGAATGGCAGGCAGGGCACGTTTACTTCTACAATGTAGCATGCCGCGAACAGTAAAATGGTTTCACAGCATATTTCCTCCCAGGAGTTGTGAGCGAGAAAACTTCCAGGAAGCGCTTTGTTACACTGTACGATTTGTTTGCTCGGCTGAGAAAATCTTGTATGATACTCGTTCTAGGTATGCCAACATATAGGGACTAGGTTAGCAAATGAAGGCGACTTTGCAGGATAGGTTGGATTAACGGGAAGCTTGGTTTCTCTCCCTGGTCTTGTAGTTGGCAATCCTAGTCGAATGGTTTCAGGTTCTGTTCCCTAGATTATCCGGACATGGGTAAAAAGGTGATGGTGGAAAATTCCCCGGTGCTTGGTAGCTGTAAGCATTATGGGGATGCTTGTCTGGTCCGCACATAAATAATTAAAGATTAACTTTGCTCTGCGATAAATACAAACTTTAAGCATTGAACAGGTTGAGTAAATACTGGTTGGTTAGAGCACCAGCATTAGCGCATTATGAAAGAAAGGGTTAATAGTATGTCTGCCGATTTTGTTGTGGCCCTGTTAATTAATAAATGTTGGTTTTTTCTAGACTTTAATGAATTTCATGTCTGAACGGGAGAGATGATATTTTCGTAATTTTTGAAATGCGATGAATGCTTCACAGATGTCAAGAAGGAGAATTTAACTGTGATCATTTGAAGTTTTGACTTAACTGTGATCATTTGAAGTTTTGACTGGCCTCCTGGTTGCTCGTTAATGGGTTTGTGAAGGGTTGAATGGTCAACAACGACTGACAATGCGCAATGATGTTTGTATAAATACTTTAATTTACGTGCATGTTATAGCCCGTCAATTCTCCCGGTTGCAAACTCGGTCCAAACAAATAGTGTAAGTAAATTTTAACATTATTTTTTACCTCATCTCATTACCACCTTTTATAACTATTTTTCAATGAATTCACTTCAATTTATTATAAATAAGGAAAATTAAACTTTTTCGTACAATGCAAACTATGTTTATACTCTGTTTTTGTAAAGTTCTATTCACTCATTACTGTCTTTTGTTCGACCCTTCTTTCTGTTTATCGATACAAAGGTTCGACCATAAATTAAAAGGGCGTCACCGGGAATGACTTGGTAGCTGGCGGCAACTGGCCAGTGAGCTTGCCAACAACCACCCACTCGTGTAGTTCTGGTATGTCAGAGACTTCCGCTGCCAGTCCTTTCGATTCATCCCGAATGTCCAGTAGTTCCGACTTGGTGGCGGGTCTGCTCGACCCGCCGAACTTGCCCGTCCTTCGCCATCACAATATCCGTGATCCGTCTTCGAGTCCATCCGTTACGCTTGCCGTCGGCGACTACTACCACCAGGTCACCGGTTTTCAATGGTTTCACTGGTTGGAACCATTTGGTACGAGGAGTTAGAGTTGGTAGGTATTCACGAATCCAGCTACTCCAGAATGTGTCGATGAGGTGCTGCGCCAATTCCAGCAGTCGCTCAGAGTTGAAGCATTTTCCGCCAAACCCCGAAAATGTTGGTTAAGGCCTTTCGTTCCGTAGAGAAGGAAGTAATTTGGTGTAAGTGCTTATAATTCAGCATGATCTAAAGGGATGTACGTAAGCTGTCTCGAGTTTGGCTTTCACCGATCGGACCATGCGCTCCCAAGATCCTCCCATGTGAGGATTAAACAGTTGTTCGAATTCGTAAAAGTTACTGCGCAGTGTTCAAAGACTGCTCTTTTAGCAAATTATTTGCCCCATCAAAGTTGGTTCCGTTGTGGGAGCAAAACGTTTCAGGCGAGCCTCTGCGCGCAACAAATCTTCTTATGGCCATTACGCACGACCGGGTTGACAGGCTGTGTACAACTTCCAGGTGCACTGCTTTAATTGCGATCAACCGCTTGACCAGGCTGCGACCCTGCTTCACGAAAACAGGCCTAATAATCTACTCCAGTGTGTTTAAACGGCCGTATGTAGGCGTTCAACCGAAACTCAGGCAATGGTGCAATTATCTGAGTTTGCGGTGCTGCTTTTCTAATTCGACAGACCTGGCATTGCTTGGAGATTTTCGTAACCAGCACGCGTAGCTGTGGAATCCAGAACCGCTGTCTGATCTCGACAGCGAGACACCATCATCATCTAGCATCGGGGACATTTTGTATAGTGCGCACGATCTATCAATTTGCTTCGGTTCTACTTTGGGATGTTTTTTGTTGAAGACAAGCGCCGAATACTCGTCTGCGTACTCCTGCATCTGCGCTTGCCGCCAAATCAAGGATTCTGCCTTCGGCAGCTCTTCTTGCGTCAACGGACTCTTCGTCTTATGTCCCTGGAATCTTGCAACTACTTTGATAACATATCCTGCAGCACGGTGAAGCTTCGACCATCTGGAGAACCTTTCCACGTTTATTACCGGCTGCATAATTGTCCAGTGATGAAGAAAAACTGCTCGGAGATCTTCTTCCGTAGTGAATTCCTTTTTGTCCCTGTCTGCCAGGTTTTATCTGATTCTCTAAGAAAGTTTGGCCCGGCGTTAGTACGGTGTCTGGATTGAAGCTAGGCCAGCCTCCCCAGTTTGTTGATTGGTATGCTATACTGACCTTGGATGGGACCTTTCGCCACTCATCCACGGTAGTTGTGGACAGTATCTCTCCCACTCGGAAGCCAACGAGCTGATGGTATCGTCGCGTTTTGGATCTCAGCTATGTGAGGACAGTCGAAGAGTCGGACCAGAGACACCTAGCAGCCACTGGAGTGAGTTGTCAACGCCTTGCAGATGCTGCCCAAAAGTCTGGAACCGATAAAGGCCGCCTGTAACTCCAGTCGTGGAATTGAAAGGGGCTTTAGCGCCGCTACCTTGGTTTTCGCTGCTATCAGTGTACACCGAGGTAGATCATTGCAACGACTGCCGAGGTACGCTACACAAGTGTACGCGTTCTCACTAACATCTACAAAGACGTACTCTTGCTAGTCTTTCTGTGTGGAGTTGCCGACGTGCTGACGTCATGACGTGCTCTTCATTACGATCACCATCGTGGGATACTCGCTTCTTAATTTTTTACTATGCATCGGCGCTCTGCTCTACTCTCCATTTGCTTTTTTCTTGAGCCGTTTATCTCCCACTTACATTGGTCAAGCCATTTAGTGCCCACTTTCTGAGCCATTTAGCTCTCACACCACGACGCAATCGACTCAAGTTGCCCCCGACGGTGGGTGTACCCTACTCAGACGAAGGATTCTCCGATAATGGAAGGTTTCTCAAAACCGAACCACGGTGAGCCATTTAGCCTAGGCAGTCCCTACACTAATGGAGCCACCAGTTTTACTTTGAACTGACCAAGGATTTCTCCAACCAGGGACCAGGGACAATTTCCAACCATAACAGAATTGACAAGGAATTCTCCGACAATCAGCCACACTACTACTTCATGGTATTTTCTCAAGCATAAAAGTACAATTTTTCTTATAGGTTCAAAAAGAAGTCCTTTATACCTGTATAACGCGCGCGTCACTAACAGTATCTCTTCATTGGAGATCCGAGCAGTTGCATCTTCAGCATCTTCGTATGGCGTAGATGGCCACAAAGTTGGGTGGTGATACGGAGAAAGACCATCCACAATAGTCTTCAATTTGTCCTGGCACATTTCAGGCGTCGCTGGACGCTTATATTTCGCCACCACGATGCTATAAGCGTTGCCACAGATGTTCGCATTGATTTATTGGCAGAACTCTTCAAAGCAGTTTTACTCAACTCAATATCTCGTTTGAGGGCGGTGCGAGCTCCACGAAAAACGATTTTCCCTTCTTCTCTCTCAGCTTCAGTCCGTGCTCTAAGGGCACTTCTCTTAGCTCGGAAGCATGCAGCGCGGATGGTACTGAGAGTCTTATTCTACCAGTAAGCAGGGCACAAAGATTCCTGGGCTCCCGTTTCCTCGGTATTGATGCATCACAGGCTATTGCTACCGCTTCTGTCAACTTCCCTATGTCAAGCGTTGCACTGCTGTTTGTCCGAAATGCATCGATTAATACCTCCTTGTCAAAGTCCTTCGTCTTCCACTTTCACTCGCAGGTCCTGATTTTCCTCGTTGCAGTGGGAGCTCGCCAGCCGATGCTGTAGAGGATCGCCTGGTTATCAGTATGGGAGTGTTCTTCTCATACTTTCCAGTTCATGGCTTCCATAAGCATCGGGCTGCAGATCGTAATATCGATGATGGACTTCCGACCGTCTTTGCGGAATGTGCTGACATTCCCTTCGTTGCACAGCCTCACATTCAACTTCGCCATAGCTGCAAGTAGTCTTTGTCCTCTTGGATTGGTCCGCTTTCTCCCCCACCCCGTGGCCCAGGCCTTGAAATCTCCTGCGATGACTACCGGCCCTAGTCCAACCAGCCTGTTGGTGAAAGCGTCCAACATCCTGTTGAACTCTTAGTTAGTCTGGGAGGTGCGTAGCAGCTGCATACGTGTACTCTGTTGACGTTGGCAATAACAAAGCCGTCGTATGAGCACTCGACCACCTGTTGGATGGAGAATCTGCCTATAACTTGAATTGCCACCATCCCTGCTGTATCTGTCCCCCACGTACTGTTACCGAGAGTAGCTCGATACGCTCTGCAATCACAGTTGCTGTGTAGTGTTAGATTCACTGCAATAATTGAGATTCACTTGCGTGACCTCCAACCTTATTGGCCTACCTTCGCTTTTTTGTACGCCGAACAAGAACAGATTGCACAGCATGCACCTGGGTTGCTTCGTCCAGTCCCTGGCAACGTGGCCGTTTCTGCCACATTTCCAGCACAGCTCGGACCTGTCAGGGCCCTTACTGCTTCTTAGCCCATGCATTTGTAGCTTCTCTCCAATTGCTTAGTGACTCGGAGAACCAATCTCAGTGGGCATACCGACCATCCGACTTTGACCTTACTGATTGCCACTAATTTGTTAGCGTCGTCAACTGACAATCGAATTGCCGCCGGTTGTGTGCCTCCATTCGACTTCTTTATCGTTATTGTCAACGGTTCTCTTAAGTCATACCTCGCATCGTTTTTGGTCATGATTTCATCCAGATCACTGTGTTTGTATCTGTGTTTTTTTTATTTCGAATGAGTTCCATGAGTCCTCCGTTAGCTCAATAGGTACAGGCGCAGCTACAAAGCAATACCATGCTGGAGGTGACTGGTTTCTATTCCCCGGCATCGAAAGCTCTCAATTAATAACTATGAAAATGATTTAGAACACTTGAACCGTTGAGATCAGACAATAAACTCGAAATGCTAAAAGAAAACTGCAAATTGAGGTTCTAGATATCAGAAAACTTGTGTTCAACATTTCCTCTTCAATTTTTGCAGCACTATAGTTGATATTTAAATTTCCATCGAGACGACCGCGAGTAATTGTTTTCATCCCTCTAACTTAAATATTCTCTAAAATTTCTATTATTATGCAGGAAACTTTTAAAAAGATAAATTTTCTTAAAAACTTCTTCAAAATCCATATGTAGTATGCCAGCATAACATAAACATTTTTTTTGGCCGCCGAACAGGATTAATTTTCCAATGTATTTCAATTGCTTAAAATAAATTACAATGAGGTATTGAAAAATAGAATGTTGGGCACATTTTTTAAATATCATTTAAAGTTGTATGGTTTTGTTGAAATTAATGGTGACCATTTCACCCCCTAAGTTCACTATGCCTCTTATACCCCTGCTCGCTATCATATGCTATTTAAATATGAAACGTATATGTTATACAATATGCATATTATTCAACAATATGACACGATGAACCGAGTGGCTGAAAAAGCTGAATCATTACTGAACCCATACGTTCCTTCTGAAACTCAATGCATCGCTATTTAGTTTTCAAAAGACTTTCAATTTAGAGGAACATCATACAGCCGAAATTCTAACTGTTGCACAAGCCAAAACGGAAGGTGGCCTACCTTCTCGATATGCTGTCTTCGATATGTTTTTTATATGTTTCGCTGGCAGGCTTCCGTTTCATGTACTCATGCAGTGCGGGAGATGTTTGTGGGAACACAAGAACGTGTTCCGACGATATGCTTTAGTTGCTGGATTTGTTTTCTTACAAAACAAGATAAAGGGTACAGAATCAAGCAAAAACATGAAAGAAAAGGCTGTGCTATGGTGCAACCTCTGCATCTAAATACGGCACAACCAGCAGTTTACCATGAGAAGCTTTAGTGCATCTGCCTCATATGATCATAAACATTAACAAGTATATAGGATTGTTTTGGTTTGTTACTTGGTTGATGAATGGTTCACTTATTTTTGAATAAGGAGTTATTTCCCTGAATTTTATTATTTACAAATAAATACACATAGGTCATTTCTATGATGAGTCTATAACGGCGTAGCTGCAGAGCAATGCCATACTGAAGATGGAAGGGTTCTCTGTAGAAGGGATGGAGTATGATTGTACTTACTATAGCGCCCTCCGTAGAGACAAAATAGAGCCAGTGAAAAGAGAGAAGACACTCACTATTCATGTGCGTTCATCTATCTACCAATATGGAAATTGTTAAGCTTTATCAAGTATTTTTTGAGTCAAATCGTGCAGAAAGATGCAAACTATCAGTGGCTTCATTCCACAAAAGCACACACTAAACAACTATGAATAACCTCTCTTCCATTTGCGTGTCTTCTAGAGGATTTGTCTGACTCTTTGGAGCTCAACGAAGGTCATAAATATGTCGGATCTTCTGCTACTGAAAATGTGTCGCACTTACTTTGCAATATTATCGGTGTTGAAATTGAAATCGTTTGATGGTGAACACGCACCATTGAAGCGGACTTTCAGCCAGTATGCAGGAAGCAGCGAGCCAGGTAATATTTTCTTGTTAAGAATTGAAAAGTCGTCAAAATGGTGACTCACTCCAAAGTGAGCCTGATAACTTTGAAATCTGTTTTCACGAACCGGTCGCTGTTTATTTAAACCATAATATGTGAAGCAGAGATAATACTGGTTATTTTCGTTTAATTACGACTGAAGGGTATATTGGTTTATTATTTGTCTCTCTGAAATTGAGATTAGTGAAATATACAACCAAGTTGCCACATGATCGAATTCAAATTGATGGGCCTTTCTTTTGACTTCTGCCATCAAATTCAGTACAGTCACCTCGTTCACTTTATTCGCAGCAGAACCCCAGTCTGTCCTTATCTGCTTTTGGCTTTCAGCGGTTTTTTGAGTCTTATTGAGGTTTTACTTAACGCTGATTGCTCTATATGAACAATGCACAGATCCTTAGTAACACCCTTCGTCGACTTTCTCTTTGTGATCCTACGGCTATGTAGAAACATGTTCAAGTATTTTTAACACACAGTTCGGTGATTTAACGTGTAATTAAGGATCCAACACGTCAAAAACTTCATCAAATCGTTTAATAGACAAACTTTTAACAAAGGAGAAAGTCAACTAAGAGAATCTGTCAATATTGATTAGAGCCTAATGCATTGTTCAGCTTGATTTCTCGATTGCGTGGAGCTTTGGTGTGTTGGGAGGAGAGGGTTTTTATCCTTAAAAATTATCTCGTTGATAAGTCAGTCTGCGTCATCCTTAAAAATCACCCATGTCATCGGGCCTTCCCTTAGCTCAGTCGGTAAAGGCGTGGCCACAAAGCACCATGCTGTATGTAGCCTGGTTGAATTCCCGGTCTGGTCTAGAAATTTTTCGTTAAGGAAAATTTCTCGACTCCCTGGGCATTGTACTTGCCACATAATCATACTAATGCAAAAATGGTACCTGGCATCGAAAACTCTCTGTGGAAGTGCATTTAGAACACTAAGTTGAGAGCAAGCAGTAATGGCGAAAGCAATAAGCTTGAAACGCTGAAGGAAGGATTTCAAATCCGTCCAAAGAGCCCGGCACAATGGCAACAACTAATTATCCAGACAAACGTTCACAAAAAAAAATCCTGGCTGGCGGTGTCAGTTGCAATGCAACTGTCAATTTTCAAACCACTGATACAGATAGCCTGCTAAACCTGAACATTTGTTATTCAACATCGACAGTTTCATATGATTAGAAATGTTCATGTCGAACTTTAACCGTCATGCCAAAAACAGTGAAGCAACTCCGTTCAGAAGTGTGCACGTACAAAGAACGGCACCCAGCCGCATCGAAAACGGACATCGTGCGGCACTTTTTGGACGCCGGATACGCTCGTTCCGGCATCTACAACATCTTGACACTATTAGACAACAATCAAAGCATCGAAAGAAAGCCTGGTTCCGGACGGCCGACGACCTTGAGCGACAAGAAGCTTCAAAGGATGCTGAAGAAGAAGACCGAGGGAAAAGTGCTACATCGCTGCGTGCGCTTGGCCAGGAGGTCGGTTCAACCGACAAAACAGTGAAAAAGTGCTTGGCGAACATGAACATACATGTCAAGAAGCGTAAGTCGCGTCCATTGGTTTCGCAGCTGCAGGAAATGACGCAGCGGCAGCGGCTGAATAAGATGGTCAACTCGATTTTACCGGCGAATCGCGACGTGGCGGTGGTGATGCACGACGAGACCTATCTTACTCTGGAGGGCAATGGCTGGCACTTCGTATTTTACTTCCACCATGAAAGAAGTGAGCTCCGAGGTGAAGTTCATTTCACACACCTAACAATCAGCGAGAAGGGGATGTCAAAGCCGCTCTTCTTTCGCTCCAGACAAGCTGTGAACGGGGAAATTTATACTATGAAATGCCTGCCGGAAATTACGTCGTTCATCAAGAAATACCATAAAGAAGTAGACGCGGTGTTCTGGCTGGATCTGGCGTCGGCCCACTACTCGAAGCGATCGTTGGAGGAGATGGAGCGGCTGAATATCGATGTGGTACCCAAGTCGGGGGACCCGTTCAACGTCCAACAGCTGCTAATTTTCTTCCATATGAAATTTATCTAAAGCAATTATCTGTCTTAGCTTTTTTTATAACCATCCGAAAAAAAGTCCATTTTTTTCATGCAAACGTTAATGAAAACATCGCAAATAACAGGCGTTGTCTTATAATGACGTTTTGTGTACTGAATTTACGAAATGCCCAGTATATTCCTATCACAGATTTCAAATGAGAGTAACAGAGGTCTTATATATGCAGAAGCGAATGATGCTTAATGGGTGCATCTTTTTAGGGTACCAACATGACCAGACACATTTTTTTTTTTAATTTTTTTTTTCAAACGAATGCATGTAAAGATCACAGATTTTTGGGAAAAACCAATATTTAAAAAAAAATCCCACAAAATTAAAATAATTTTTTTTAAATTTATAATCTTACATTTTTTTTTAGTTTTAAAATTTAACTTTTTACCAATTCCATTTTCAGTGTGCCGATTAAACCTCATGAAGCAAAAGAAAACAATTAAAACTGAAATTACAGCTACAGATGACAGTCTAAATATCAGTTAATGTGTGTTTCTCAAATTTTTTCGGCCAAAATGTTTAAGAGATGATTTTTTAAGATAAATTTTATAGAATGTCCCAAAGATACAATGAAAAGTTCTCTGCTCTGCCTTATGCCATGAGATATTCCGTCTAGCATTTCTTCAAATATTCTTAGAAGTTTGTAGGCGTTTCTGCAGGGATTCTATCAGGATTTTCTTTTGGCTTTTAACAACAGTTTTTCAAAACTCTTTTGTGATGAAATTTATGGAGGAATGCTTGAACTTGTGATTTTTTGTGATTCTGAAGAAAATTCTTGGAAAAAGTCCTTATTTGTTGGAAAAATTTAAGAAGACTTAAGATTTGCACTCATTTTGAAGATGTGTGCGTGTAGCCTCTCTTTAAATTTTGAGATTAGCACTTCAGTAATCAAAATGTCGTCGAAGGAAGAGAAGCAACGTATCAAAACTTTGCACGTGCATGGCGAAAATCCAAACTACTCTAACGCCAAGTTGGCGAAATTGTTGAATGTTGCTAAGTCAACTGTTACCAACGTATTAAAAGTATTCGGCGAACGTTTGTCGACAGCCAGGAAAGCTGGATCTGGGGGAAATCGAAAGCCGGAGGCCACAGCGACAACAAAAAGAATTGCCCGCTGTTTCGAGTGGAACCCCAACCTCTCCGCCCGAGATGTCGCAAAGAAGCTGGACTGTTGACTTACAAAAAATTGGTGACTCCAAAACACGTCGGCCAAAGCACGATCACGAAAGTTGTACACGACGATGCTGACGAAGTTTGATTGTGTGGTACAGGACGATGAAACTTACGTCAATGTAGATTTCAAACAGCTTCCTGGACAGGGAAACATATTAAACTGTCAAAGTTCGCGAAGAAATATCTGGTGTAGCAGGCCATCTGTAACTGTGACCCAAAGAGCACCGTTAACATTGCGACCGGAACCGTCAACTAGGAAATTTATCTGAGCGAGTGTCTACAAAAACGTCTATTGCCTTTCCTGAAGCGACACAATTATTCCGTTCTATTTTGGCCTGATTTGTCATCTTGCCATTCCGGAAATAGGCCGTGGAGTCGTATGCTATCAACAACGTTCAAGTGGTGCCCAAGGACAAGAACCCTCCCAACACGCCAGAGCTCTGCACAATAGAACAGTATTAGGCCATCGTCAAGCGGAACCTTAAGAAGCCTTAAAAATTTGTTGTGAGCGATAAACAGTTCAAAGCAAAATGGCGTTCTGCGGCGAATAAAGTGGAAAAAGAGGGTGTACAAAATCTTATGGCAGGTGTTAAACGAAAGACCCGGCAATTCGCATTCTATGAAAAGGAAGCTAAGCTAAAAATTTATCCTGCATTTTGTATTAACTGAACTTAAAAAAGAAAATGAATTGGACTTCTTAATAAAAACTTTGACCGACTCACACATATTACTGTTTGGCCAAATTTTGATCGGAGCACCCTTAAGATGAGTATATATCTGTTTTATTTTGCATTTAACTCAAGAACAATTATAAAAAAAGAGCCTTCACGCACCTGAGAAGTTTCCATTTTACTTATACAACTCATTGTTTGAAGCAAATATTTTTCAAGATTTTCTGCAGTTAAACACAGATAAAAATGATTTTTTGGCAAATATTAAAATTGGGATCTAAAAATAATGTGGCAACCCTGCATCTTCGTCGAAATCATCATACGTTCGGCAGTCTGTTAGGAGTCATAATTGGATTGGCACTGGTACACCGGCGGGCAGCCATTGGCCAGGAGGCCCATGGCAGTCGATGGCGGAGCAGCTTGGCAACCGTTGACTAAGTAGACGTTGTCTAGGCAGCCGGTTAATTGGAGCAGGTGATAGATTTTTAACCAACCTGTGTAGTCAACCGAGTAGCGTGAATTTATTCGCCGACCATGGTCTAGATTTCTAATCCGTCCTGAAAAAGGCCAAATCAATTTTCCCGAAATGTGAGTACGTTTGATTGGATTTTTTTATTAACATTCTGTTGAGTATTCTCGTCGGTTGGCAATCAGATGTGGGAAGGCGCATGAATAGAAAGTCTGATAAATTAGCTGCCAGCAAGCAGTTTTACAACCGGGACCAATCCTAAGGAGTTTGAGCTGTTTAGTGGAATACCTGTTACTAGAAATGAGAAGAAAAATTAGTATTTTCCATTTCATTCCATCTACCTTTGCCTATCTTGACAGATACGCGTATTTCGTCTACAATGTGCAGACTTCTTCAGTGTCGTGTACTAATAACTTGGCTGTGTCAAGTTTTAGCAAGCGAGCAAGCGTACAGCAAGGGTAGCATACCGAATCGAAATTTTCAAAATGGCCACCTTCACGAAAAGTTGAAACACTGAACGCTGATAACTATAAATTTTGGAAATTTTTGCGACTATCAATTCAAAAATATGAAAGCTAAACTAATAACTATTCAAAATAACGGAAACAACAACTTTTGTCTTCTAATAACATTTTTATACTTGCTATATTTGCAATTCTATATTTCCTTTTCAGACAAACGTTAACACATTTTGTTTCAGCAAAAATCTCCGCATGGAACACCGTTGGATAGTTTCCCATTAAGTGGCGAACCAGCCCAGGAGGCTGAAAGCCACTTTAATAGAGATAAAAAAAAAATAGTTTCCCATCGCCACTGAAATCTCTACTCCAGGGCCGAAGATTCCTGCTCCCGGTTTTGTTCCAATTTTTTAACCATCTGTAAAGAATTTTATGGAACCATAACTAATAGTGGGGCCTCTAACTTCGTAATCTATACTTGACGTCTCAAATTTACTGTAAGGGATGTCATAATTTTCCACAGGTTTCATTCAGCCTCGATTCATATACATCACTAGCGCATTTTGAAAGTTTGGTGAAATACTCAAGTGACCGACTAAGTCTCCAGACTTTAAAGTTTTCAACCATTTGAATCTTAGCCTACTCTTTTCCGCGTTTAATTGCAGATTTAGAATTGCATCTAACGATTTTGATTAAGTGCTAAGCATCGCTCCCGTTAAAGCGAAGGACACTAATCTTTGAAGTTTCGTATGTTTTTGGGTGCGCAGTAGCCTCTTTTGTTTTTGGCCACTACACAAGCGAAGCGTACGTTGCTACTAAAGTCAGCTTTTCAAAAGCAGAAGCACCTAGACGACAATTTGGACCCAACAGCACAGGGAGGTTGAAGCAGTAAGTGGGGAACGGTATAAAACCATAACCAATTTTTTAAGTAAAATGATTTGAAAATCTAGGTAAGAAAATCATATTAATTCTCTAAATTTTGCATACATTTATAAAACACCAGATGTTGGGATAAACGGAGGAACCATCAGAGCACCCGATTGAAGCGACTTGGATAGGAAGAATGGGACGGACAACTTCCTGTTATTAACATTTCCTGAATAAAGTGCGGGCTCTTCACTCCATCTAGTGTGCCTTTTTACTAGGCGAGGACTCGGTTGTGTTTTGGTGTATGCGAACTTGTTTCTGGAACAAGATTCTCTTTAGGCTTGTAGCGGTAGCTTTGGGTTGTCCGTAAGTGAATCTACTAACGGGCCCACAATACGTTTTTGGCCCTTCATACAGGAACGTGATGAAATATTTACCGCAGTGCAACCTTGATCAAACCGTTTAATTAAAACAGTCCAGTGCTATAGGCAGTTGCCTTACTACATTAGATGGTAGTTCACACCACAGAGACAAAGCTTACGTTAGTGTTGGATGAATTATAGATGTATAAATCCACACTATCATGTTTGGTCTTAACCTCCATTTCCTGCCAAATGTATTTGAAAATATCCAGATAGCATTGGTTGCCTTACTGCTCAACATGCTCATTCCGGTTCAGTTTGGCTCCAGTATCACTCCTAGGTATTTAACCCGTTCTCTAAGATATATTTGTTATCCTCCTAGCTTAGAAGCTTCTAGATACAACTTCCTTTTCCTGGTTAAAGGTACAATTACTACTTTTGATGGAGTTATGCTAAGGTCCTCATTAATACACCAAGACTGGGTTGAGTTCAAGCCCATTGCATTCTCTCTGAAATGATATTGACAAACATTCCTCTCATTATGATGAATATAACGTCTGCAAAACCTACAAACTCGAAACCTAATGCTCCTATGCTTCTTAGGAGATCGTCTACTCCTCCTTATGGACTACCATTCGTTGCCCGTTCTGTAATAGACGAACTTCCCAGCTCTGAAGTGATTTCTCTTTTTGCAAGCATGGTGTGAACCCAATTATTGACGCGCAAATCGAAGTTCGTTTTCTTCATGTCACGAGCCATAAACAAATTGGAAGCGTTGTCGAAATCTCCTTAAATATCTGCACAGAAAAATTTTTTTTAACAGGCATGTAAAATTTCCCCTCGTTCAATTCCAAGCCAAAGGAAGCATAAACAACGAAATTGTTTGCAATCTTGCATGCGCCATACAACAATATTTGCAATCTTTCATACAACAGACTAAATTCAGGCGTTATCTGGCTTTTACATGAAATATCCCATTAATTTCTGCCAAATCTAGCATTCCCTTTATGGGCATTACAGAACACAGAACATTACGTGTTTCGTTCAAACTGTGTTATGGACCTGTATGATTTAAAAAGCTGCTTAGGGAAGGTCCATTAATTATGTCACGTGGTAGGGTGGGAGAGGGGTTTTTGGAAAACGTGACGATCCATACAAAAAAATTTGAAGGTCCATACAAAAAACGTGACAAGGGGGGGGGGGGGGGGGGGTTATAAAAATTCACTTTTTGCGTGACGTAATTAATGGACGTTCCCTTATCTCGTTTTCCTATTTTAGGTATACAGACAGCTTTTATTTATGTCAATGTTGATGGAATATGGTCGAGTCTCAAACTTGCCTAAGAAATAGCATTTAATGGTAACATCAACACTGCTTCGTCGATTTGAAGCATTGCTGAAAATGTTCCGTCCGCTCGTGCAGCTTCGTAAGGTTGAAAATATCTCAATGCATTTTTTACCCTGGCTTGCAAATTCCTCCCCAAACCATCAATGACGCAGCACTTTGGAACCGTGGAATAATCCTATCACTCTCTGAAACAGTTCTCGACGAGAGAGCCCACCATCTGTCGTTCTGGACATTGTGGGATTGTTGCAAGACGAATATCTTTTCGTCGGAAAAGATAAATTCTTCCCCACCGTGCCGCGACAAAAGCAGATTTGCTCTTTCGAGTCGTTTCTGCTTGTAAGGTTCCAAATTTCCGTGAACCTTACGTTTCTTGAAAGCTCGGAATCCGAGATCCAACGAGAAGGTGTCGGTACAAAAAATCCCGCTTTAGTCCGCCGGGCGCTCACCTTTCAAAAACTAGAAATTAGAAGAAGAATTAGTATCTTCCATTTAATTCCAACTACCTTTGCTTATCTTCGACAGATACGCGTATTTCGTCTACAATGTGCAGACTTCTTCAGTGTCTCGTACTAATAACTCGACTTCCTCTCGACTAGTACGAGACACTGAAGAAGTCTGCACATTGCAGACGAAATACGCGTATCTGTCGAAGATAAGCAAAGGTAGTTGGAATGAAATGGAAGATACTAATTCTTCTTCTAATTTCTAGTAACAGGTATTCCACTAAACAGCTCAAACCCTCTAGGTTTCAAAAACTGTTTTATCACCACAGCACAAAACTTCTTCAACGTTGGTAAAAGATAACTTACCTTACCAATCAGACTGAGGCCGACGTGGCCTCTGCTGTACACAGAAGTTGTCACCATTCTATTCGGTCCATGGCTGTCACTTGACAGCCTCGCTGTCTGCGGAGGGTCACAGGTCGCATTCTACTTGATCGATCCACCTTGCTCGTTGCGCGCCTTTGCTTCTTGTACCTGTCGGTTCGTTTTCGAGAACCATTTTTACAGGGCTGTCATCCGACATTCTTACGACATGCCCAGCCCATCGGAGTCGACCGATTTTTGCGATGTGTGCGATGGGAGGTTCTCCCAGCAACTGGTGCAATTCGTGGTTCATTCGCCTCCTACACGTTCCGTCTTCCATGTGCACTCCACCGTAGATGGTAAACAGAACTTTTCGTTCAAAGACTCCAAAGGCGCGTTGGTAGACCACTAGCAATGTCCATGTTTCGTGGCCGTAGAGAACCGGTCTAAACAATGTCTTGTAGGTGGTCAACTTTGTGGTGCCTCGAACTTTGTTCGATCTTAGTGACCTTCAGAGTCCAAAGTAGGCACGATTGCCAACCATAATGCGCCTTTGTATGTCTCTGCTGGTGTCGTTATCGGCGGTCACCAATGAGCCCAGATACACGAATTCGCCTACTACCTCGATTTCATCACCGTCGATCTGAACTCGTACTAGGAGGCTAACATTGTCTTCTCGTGAGCCTCTTCCCTTCATGTATTTCTTTTTCAACGCATCAATCACAAGCCCAATCCTAGCTTCATCCTTAAGTCTGATGTACGTTTCCGCGATTCGAAGGACTCGAGAGCGTCCCTGATACTCGGACGACACACATCACTCGATCCATCGTTGCTTTGGTAAAAGATAAACTCCGAATGAAAACAATCGGACACAACCTAAAAGCGTTTCTATAAACATAGTGCCAAACTACACCAGCACATATGTGAAGCATGTGGAGTAGTTGCACGACACCAATGCAAGGAAAAAGTGTATGAGAATGTATTGGACACGGTGTAAACTATTTTTTTTTGTTTAAACTGTTAACTCTGATATACTATCATGACGCTTGGTCAGAGCCTTCTAGATTGAATAGGATAAAATGAGGTGCAAATTAAAATACTATTAATAATACCGGCCTTGACCATACCTTCTCCTAGCATTAATGCTTTGCCGTAGTACTTAAATGCAAATGAATGCTTATGTGTAATATTTTTTTTTGTCTTATTTATTTTCCGTCGGCCTATTTTCCTCACATGGTGACAATCACCGACGCCAGGGAGACGACTTCACCACCTGGACCCTACCTAACGACTCATGACTATGAACCGTGACCAACGGCTTTACTTCCCTTCCGAAGGAAGACGTGACCAAGATTTTTTCGCCTCAGAAAAACCACCGACGTCGACTGGGATTGAACCCAGACCCACTGGGGTGCTAGTAGCAGTCACGCTTACTACCACACCACCGACGCCGGCTTATGTGTAATATGTTTAAATAGGCATTTCGGAAAATATTTGAAGCGATGGGTAAATATTTTATTATAGCGCTTTTAAATATCTGGTTTGACAATAGAAGCTGCGCCATCGTCGAGAATAATAATAATAACCACTCAGTTCCGCTAACAATCGCACCTCTTATTTCAATTAGCTGCGTTTGTTGTTTATTTGAGTCAATTATGTAAATATCAACCATGTAAAAAAAATGCGCGGCTTGATTTTAAATCAACTGTGCAGCCGTTTGAATACTTAATAAATCATTTCAAGGCAAAACCATTATTGCAGTTGCTCTGATGCATGACAAAAGTAGACAATAGAATTTAATTAACGTTCCGCGCTTCCATTACAGAAGCACAATTTTTGCATGAAACGTGCTTTGATAATGGCAAAATACAAATGCTGCGTTGCGATGGTGTTTGTAATAGTGCATTTTAGAAATTTCAATTCACAGCAACAGGCTGCTTCTTTCTTAATAGAGCTTTTTATTCACTCCAGTTGTGCCTTATTGTAAATTTCGTTGTTGGTGTGAGACAGAATATGATGCAACCGTTCATGACAACATAATAATTAGCATCTTAAGGAGAAATGGTTTCAATGATTTTATATCTGAATCCATGTTTGCGCTGCAGCAAACTTGAATTAAGAACTGCACCCTTTAAGAATTTGTTTTTGCCACAGACATGTGTTCTGTTATATTCAATATTTCTTGATTATCGAGATTTTCTGCCTTGGGCTGGTTCCTCGCTAGTCCCTGTTTTGGACATTTTCGATACTTGTGGGGGGTGAGATTCAATCGCAAGACTTTGTAACACACACACACACACACACACACACACACACACACACACACACACACACACACACACAACCCCGGTGCTGGCCCTGGCTTTCTCGATCGGCGGAGGGACCATATGACGCGAGGTTCAGCAGGTACCGTAAATGGTCAGGTAGGGTGACCGCGGCCGATGGATGGTCCACCAAACGTCCCGAAGCCTGCTTGGACCCAGGAGCATCTCGATCGAATCTGCGTCTGGTTGACGAATCTAACCATTAAACACCTATGTACACACTTAGATTTTTTTTTTACCGAAATCTGTAAAGTTTTACCGAATTGTCAACAGCGTTCGGTAATCCGATTTAACGGATTTTGGTAAAATTTTACCGAAAACCGGTTAGTTTTTTACAGATAACTGTAAAATTTTACCGAAATCCTTTAAATCGGATTACCGATCGTTCAGCTGTTGAGAATTCGGTAAAAATTTACAGATTTCTGTATAAAAATCTAAGTGTGTAGTTTGACTTAGTTGGTGCGTAAAGCACACTAGCCCTTTCCCTGAAGTAATACCAAATACCCTCCTCCCCCCAAGAACACACTTGTTCGTACCACTTAGGTAGCCTGGCATCAGGAAGAAGGTTATTTGATTGAAATAATGTCTTTTGGGCTTGACGGTATTCCAAGGAAGTGAAGATATTAAAAAAAAGAGGTACAGACAATCGCCATGGGACCTTTTGTTACCCTTCTCACTATATAATAAGGGTATGTAGATTGCTTGAAAATTTAACATTCCATCTGAAGCCCGGTTGTTGTGTTATATATCACCAATTCAACTCGGTTAACTGCGCACATGTCTTTGTGTGAGTGGACTTTTTAAAGGTTTAAATAGTATCAAAAGATTGGCCTGTAGAGTTCGTGGTTTTGCATGTTGTGGGGCTCACGCATGTCTTAATTAGACTCGCTATCGAACCTGGCCACTAAAAACAGTTCTTATTCCCTCGTTGCCTTCTTCTCATCAACTCTGTTCAACTAGTGCCCAACACTCCAACGGAGAGTTCTCCGGTGAAAGACGTTTTCCGCAAACCGTTACATGTTTATATAAGCCGGTCGGTTTCCAACTCCATCGTGTTCTACTCGGATTTGCGAGCTGTGCTCATAAACTTCAACAGACCTATGTAGATACTTTCTGAAACAACCATGACCAGACAGGAACTGTGTGGGGAACACGTTTGCTAATGTGTTCTACTCTTGCTGCCACTTGGCCATAGACTCCGATTTCAGGATCTTCTGAACTGCTGTGGTTTAATTTCGCCTGTAGCTCCATTCCTGTTACCCTGTTTCCATCTCACAGGCATGAAGGCTGACTAAAAGTTAATTGGTACGCTCTCACGTGCTGACAGTATTTGTATTTACTTGACAGTGATTTGTTAACACTTCTACGGAGAACAACTGGTGCAAGTTTGTTTGATCAAAGTAAAGATTGGACTCGGAAAAAATGCGACACTTTGTTTTGGGTGTTACTTTTTATGGCGTGGGTAAAAATTAATGAAATTTTGGGTAATACTAGTGTTAGATTGTTATGTTTATGTGTTAAACAAAAAGAGCTACGCCAGCAAATCTTGGGCGCGATGATCGAGAATCCTGGTCAGTCGCACAGATGGATCGGCAAAAGGCTGGGAATCCACCATTCCACCGTGTCCCGCGTTGTGAAGATGTTCCAGGAGACGAAGACCATCGAGCGGCGCGCTGGAAGCGGCCAAAAACCGAAAACGGAATACCCAGAGAAGGCGCGGAAGATAAGGCAGTACTTTAAGAATAACCCGAACCTTTCCAACTAAGACGTGGCCAAAAAGGTCAATTCGTCAAAGTGGTTCGTCCAGCAGACCATGATGCGGGATGGGCTACGTGTTTTTAAGATCAGGAAGGCGCCAAACCAGACTGACAAGCAAAACACGGTGGCCAAATTGCGTGCGCGGAAGCCGTACCGTGAGTGGCTGGTCAAGCCAGGCTGTCTCGTCATGGACGACGAGACATATATCAAGGCGGACACCAAACAAACCCCCGGCCTCGAGTTTTTAGTCGGTACGTCCCGCATAGAGGTTCGGGAAAAGTTTCGCGAAGAAGTACCTGTTGTGGCAGGCGATCTGCGAGTACAGCAAGCCGTTCGTTACAACCGGCACCATAAACGAGCAGATTTATCGAGAGGAATTCTTGCGGAAGCGCTAGCAGCCCTTCCTCCGCTCTCACCCTGATCTCACGCTGTTCTGGCCGAATCTCGCTTCGTACCATTACGCCAAACCTGTAATGGATTGGTACGAAGCGAAGGGCGTTAATGTGGTCCCGAAGGAGGCGAACCCGCCAAATACACCAGACCTTCGTCCGATCGAAATGTTTTGGGCAATAATGAAGAAGAAGTTGAATAAAAGCGGAAAAACATTCAAAACCGATGAAGCTTTGAAGAAAAACTGGGAGAAATTGTGTAAAGAAGATGGAAAAAGCCTCGCCCAAGATCTCATGAGCAGTGTTAAGAGAAATGTACGAGGATTCAGCTTGGGGGAGAAAAATCAATAAATAAATTACGCCAAAACATAGCTAATATATAGTTATTCAATCCCTGAAAATTTGAGAAGTATCCGTTTTAAAATGAATTTTTATTGATCATTTTTGTGTGTCTCATATTTTTCGAGTCCAGTTTTTAGTCGGTCGCGTTCGGAAACAACGTCAGAAGGAACTCTTAAGAAGAAGAAATATTGTGCATAAACACCTGAAAAATCCTTAGAGGTCCGGTTTCAAGCTGGTAAAAGGGCTTAAGATGCCAAAAACAGCAGTTTTTCGAGTGCTCAAAACCTTCAAAAAACCCTGAGCGTGGAAAAGAATCAGCGGAGCTACGAAAAAACTGCAACCAGAGATCATCAGCTGCGCAACAAGGTATTGAGGTGCATTAAAGCCTACCCGATCTTTCGAATCGAGATGTGGCCAGTAGGTACAACGCCAAATTTCAAACGGTGTGTCAGTGTGACACTCTCCATCAGCGTTGGACTGCAGAAAGTTACGTCGATTATGGATTCCCGCCTATTTTTGGGAAAAGTGCTGATGGTGCCCTCGTTGGAGAATTTAACTTGCAGCTGGCTGTCGGAGAATCCATTCCCCTACTCCTTTGTCGAAGAATTGAAGTCTCCTCTAATTACTACTGGTCGTTGTCTGATTAGCTCTTCGGAAAGTCCATCCATAATTTGGTCGAACTACTCCACCGTCTATCTCGGGGGTGCGTAGCAAGTATATATGAAGACTCCAATGATGTTGGCGATCACTCATATGTACACAAAACTACTCCTTGAATGGGATATCTACCCTTAATAAATATTGCCGCCAATGTTACCGTTATCGACAAGAGCTCGATACGGTTCTGTTGATGATTGTGAAATCACACTTGGTTTCCGTTGTCGACTACCACAACTGGCCTGCCACCGTCTTTTTGTACGCCGGACATTTGTAGCCTACTGTCTGGTGTTTGAAGCCCATGTACTTGAAGCATCACTCTATTTTCTTGCTTACTCGAGGAGTGGCTTTCAGCGTACAAGCCGACCACCCTAATTTGACTTCACCTGTCTCCATCAGCTTCTTGGCTGAAGCTATGGATATGCGTTGTTTGCGTGTCACCGTAATATCTCATGCAGATTGCCATCGGAACATCTTCAATATCTTCTAAAATCGGGCTTGAAGTTCCTTCCACAGCTCATGTTACGTTGTGATCTGGTACAGATCTCTGCTCTCGATCAATGTTTTCTGGGGTAAGGCTCTAATGTTGCCTACTCACCTAGAGACTTTTCAACGAGCGTCTTGATGGCTGAGCCCTTGATCGCCGAATTCTTCTTTAGCTCCGCCGTATTCTGATCGCTGCAATCTACTGCATTTGTATTCTTTGGAACGCCAACGGAAATGTCATCAAGTAGTTTTTGTTGCCAAACTTTTGAAAAGAGAGGTCGACGGGTCGACTGTTAACAACGAACCACAACGAACTTTCGAAGAATTGCTTAAATTTGGCGAGTCTTCTGGTAATATTTTGACTCTGAAATTTGAAATGCTCATATTTTTTAATTTTAAATCTCTGTCATGTAGACAACAAGTCCGATGAGCTAAGATGAATAAATAAATAAAATGTCGGTTTTCTAAGAACGCTCTTGCGAACGTCGTTCCGCCTTTCACTTTGACCACTAGGGTGTCCCCCAAACTTCTTTTCTGGCATGACATGAGTTCCACCTTTTTCTTCACTTATTCCTTCTTTTTGTCTTTCTCCTTCTCTTCTTTATTCTTTTCTTCTTTATTCTTTACAAATGGTCCACCATCCACTGAATTCCACTGAGTTCTTGCTGTCCTTTGTGGAGCTTGCTACTGCTGCAACTCGATCAGGTTACCCGATTTGACGCTGAGGACCTTGTCAATTTCCTGCGTCTTACAAACACGGTGGCTACTCTATTTACTGAGTCTGGTATCTTCATAAATGTTTTGTTTTTTTCCTTATTTTTATTTTCTCCATTGATCTTCATTTTGTTGGGTGGCTAACCGGACCGCTGTCTTCACAAGTTGAACGTATTCGCCTATCATGATCCCTTGCATATTGACACGGATCTTCATAGGGTTGACAATGATCTTCGTGAAGACCGTGTTCAGAGTTAGATCGGTGTAAGCCCGGAATGAACGGAGTAGCTGTATGTTGTACGGAGGCTGCCGTACTATAAGCGCATTTGCCTTTTCAGGAAGGTTGTCATCCTCACTTTTTGTGCATTTTGTAAGAACGGCAGCAAAATACGAATTTATCAGTACGCGATCTAGCCAAGAAACTAAAACTACCCAATAGTACCGTGTTTTGTGTTTGCAAATCATCTGATCAGCGCTAGACTGTGGATCGGAAGGTTGGAAGTGGAACAAATCGAAAATTATGCTCCCGAAAAATGGACAAGAAGGTGGGAGACATTACTGAGAAAAATCCCAACCTTTCTGTGCAAAATGTGGCTCGCAAAGCTGGGAAGTCAAAATCATACGTACAAAAGTGAAGCAAAGGCAAGGACTCAAGGCGTACAAAGTGAAAAAGCCAACCGTGATGACAAGCAAAATTTCACTGCAAAAAGTCATGCTTAGAAGCTTTACACCAATTTTTTACACACATTTTCATGATGTATCACGAGACATACGTACTCGAAGATTTAAAACAGCTTTCGGGTCTGGCATTTTATACCGCAATGCAAAGAAATACCGTTGCCGAGCATTTTCGGACAAAGAAGGTGTCGAAATTCCTGAAGAAGTATTTGATTTGGCAGGCCATATGTAAATGTTATCGGAGAATAAAAAAAAATTGACTCCAACGGCACTATCAATAAGGATGTGTATGATAAAAATATCTACAAAAGCCGTTGCTACCGTTTATCAGAAGCCACGACTCTCCAGCTCTGTTTTGGCCTGATTTTACCTCTTGTTACTATACAAAATCCGTTCTGGAATAGTAAAGAAGAGATTAAAAACGTGCCAAAAACAGCCAACCCACCAAACTGTCTAGAACTTCGGCATATAGAGAAATGTTGGGCTCTAGGAAAGCGGAAACTCTTCGAAACTAAGGAGAAAGCAAATGGTGCGAATGGTTTCAAGAGAATACAGAATGCACCGTTTAAGCAACATCGTGAATTACTAGGGAATGGAAGCTGAAATTTAGGAAGAAGTTATTAAGGATGGTGCCCCAAGTGACAATTCAAATGCAAATTGGTTTTATTCATGTTTTATGGTAGTTTTATCAAAGCATTATGGAGATCATCTGGTTTTATCAGGGCATTTTCCAAGTTAAGGTGATTTTAATTGATTAACAGTTCTTAAGAGTGATTAAAAAATACTTGAAGAAACCTTCATAAAACTGCACCATTTATAAGAGTAATTCACCTTATAAGTAATTTTATAAGATACTTGAGTCCCCTCTCAAGACATCGATTCACTTTCATAAAACCTGATAAAAGTTTTGAAAAAGTTTTATGACATTCTTCTTTAAGATAAATGTATCTTGAAAATGCTGCCATAAAACGCTCTTAGAACCATTTGGTTTCGAATAGTGGATCGTTCAAGCGGAAATTCAATAAAAACCTATCCAATATATTGAATACTCCTTCATCTCAGCCACCAACGACCTTTTTTTTTCCATCGCTAGATTCCATTGGAATCGCAGCCTACTGAGACTTACTTATCAGAAGGGTCTATGCGTTATGCGTGCTATTTTTTTGTAACGAATCAAATTAAATGGTGCAATGTGTACGAGAATCATAACTCATGATTATTGATTTTATGCCAGTTGTGCAAATTAAACCTAACGTCCCAGGCAGTGGATTATCGCCATGCGTTATCGTATGTCCACCACCGTTAGGTGGAGGAGGTGGTGCGTTGGAATTGCTCAGTGATCTACTACACAGCGCACTTCATCCGACGTTAGGTTCATAAACCTATAGCTATAGCATATAGATCAAGAGGAAAAATCATTTTTAACTCAACTGATGTTTCCGCCTTCCAGGCAATATTTATTGTTATTCTTCCCAAAACCATTGTTAGAATATTCAAGTTAAATTTTCTTTTTGTTTTTGTTTTTTTTTTATCGACTAACGCTGGTGATTAAAAATATTAAATTATAAGCTGTTATGAACAACAATTATGCATAGGCACTTTTGATTTGCACCGTCACGTTTTCTTTGTTTATGATGTGCCTTTTTCACGCTGATTTTATGGCTATCTTACGAGAGACTTGTTTACCTTGAGCAACTCAAACAAGTTTTATTCAAGCGTAACTCATCTTTTTTCAAGAGTAGAACAAATAAAGATGAACTGATCGCACTCCTCAAAAAAATCTTGTTAGTCTTGTGTAAGAAATAAATGTTTTATTTGCGTTTTATGGTAGTTTTAGATAAAACCATTGTAAAAATGGCGAGCGAGGCTATTCTGGATTCCCTCGCAACGGTAGTCATTTTCATAAGTATGCAACAAAACTCTAATTTTTCCAATGGTACGAACAAACAATGCTGTTTAAAATTCATTTTGAAACATAAAATGGATTGTAGACACAATTTATTCAAGATCTAACAATTTATTAGCCTTGTCACCTAATTGTTGAATTTTCAACTATTTATTTTTTTATTTTTTAAATAAGTCAATGTTCTAGCAATAATTCAGAGGTGCGTTAAAATTTTCGAACTTTTATGTTATAAAACACCAATAAACTGAATGTCGTTTGAAAAATTCATCAATGGCAGGCAAAAACAGATGCATTCATGGTCAATTTAACAATTAATTTACATACGTATCCACTTTGGAAGCGAATTATAGTAGCTTCCACTCAACCATAAACAAAAAAAATCGCCATTCAGCAGAACGAATCGAAAAATGGAATCTTCGAAGCATATTTGTGACGGACTGGAAGTGTTCTTAAAGAGGAAAATCATAAAATTATTTTAACTTGTGGTAGTTTTATCATAGTTTTAAGTATGTCTTGAATGTCATTACAAGTATGCACCGATAAAACTATCAAGTTTTAAGCCAACCTTGGGCAATAGTCTTGAGAACCTCCTGTAGTATGGGCCTTTTGGAACTTAAGAGGGTTTTATGGCTGTTTTATCGATGTTATGTAGAATATCTAGTTTTATGCGTGGTTTTATCAAATGAGTCTTGAAAACTTCTTCAAGTGTACCATAAAATTGAATTTGTTACTTGGGGCATTACGATGTAAATCAAATGTGATTTAAATTCAAAACGATGATTATGTATGAATTGTTAAACCTTTTCAAATTTGATCCCAAGACGACACCTGGGTAAAACGCCTGTTTCAATGCTCAATATGCACTCCAAAATTGGGGTAAGACGCACCACAACGCTGGGATATGATGCACCACAATATTAGAATAGTAACACCGCTTGTAAAAGGTAAAATCACGGCTATAAAATGTTATTCATTTGATTTGTAAAGTGAGAAGGTTGCAACACATCTATTTAGCTCTGATCAAGCAGCCAATGGGTATAGAAAACAGATAGCAAAACGTTGCGATATGTTGCAAACTCCACATTATATACACGCTTAGAAAAAAGAACCCAATGGAGCAGTTAAGTGTGGGAAGCCAACGCTGGGTAAAATTATGTTTACCTACCATTGGGTTCAAATTACTTACACCAGAAGTAAGTTATTTATGCCCAAAGGTAGTTCAACATGATTATACCCAACGTTGGTTTCCCACACTTAACTGCTCCATTGGGTACTTTTTTCTAAGCGTGTAGACATATATAAAGCCGCAGTGCGTTCTAGCCTAGTTTTAGTTTTGCATAGTTTTGTCTAAATATTCTGAAAATACATGGAATTATAGTGAAATTTGGATACTTTCTTAAAGTTTTGTTGCGTGCGATACATGTGAAGGGAATTTATTATGATCCATGGATATTAATGCATGGTAAAAGCTTATTTTAATATCACTATTATTCACATGTGCGGGACAGTCATGTCAATTTCTTCAATTTTGATCATATTTTGGTGTATTTAGTGTCTTATGGTACTGCAAAAGTATGAGTAATGCTGTTTCATGTAAACTATCATTCCATTAAATCTATAGTTTCGAAGATTAGAGCATAGTTGTTAAGTGGGTCATTCTACTCCACCAGTGCACTTTGTACTGATCTCCACTATCTTCAAATTTATAAATCTTATCACATAAGATTTTGCTCACATAAGGTACAATACATTAGTAAATTGTTTAAGGTATTGTCAGCTTTTCAGCCAAAAATATTGAGAATTGCTTAAGTTACAAGAGGTCGAACATGACGTTTTTTGGAAGAAAAATTTTGCTCGGCTGTTTTTTTTTTGTGTCACCGGGTATATGCAGCTTCCGAAACAAACCGTCAACTCAAGCAGGAAGAAACCTGTGGAAAACTGGATGACTTCGTTCCGATTCTTTTCCACCCGCACCCAACAAGAGCTGAGTATTCTACATTGTCGACCGGAGAATAGTCCAAAGTGCTTGCTTATTTCAATTTGATCAAACTTCCTAAACTTCAGCCTCTACCTACCTACCCATCTTCATGGTTCTACGATTGTCATCTACTGCATCGGTCTCGGATGTCGCTTCATCTAGCACGACGTTCGATAGGTGATGCTGTTATATGTACTTTCGCAGAAGTGAATGGAGGGGTGGCTCTTTTGGAGAACCATCAACTTTGTTTTTGGTAGAAGTTTCCACCCGCACTCAAAAGTTAGATGCTTAAAAGCAAGCTAGTAAAAGTTCAACATTACCTACCTGAAATTGTCGGTGAAGCCAATTGTTGATGAGTTTTTGATAGGTTTGAGAAAATCAATTGATTTTGTTATTCGAATAATTTGGTTTTCCTTATGCTGATCTGGTGTAGAATAGTCAAGTTGAATATCCGATCGCCTTGGTTGTAGGATGATGTAAAGGATTCTTTTCACCTCATTTCTCGTTGCTGTCATACGAATGCACCCTAAGGCATATATTATAAATTTGCATCGAAAAGTGCGACGAAAGCTGGAAAGTTCTGCGCTGGAGTATGCACTTTGTTAGTCAATATCGGCAGATGAATGATAGGGTGTGACGTGAGACCTACTCCAACTTCTTTACGGTTGACATTGATTCCGGCGAACGAGCGATGTCATCATCGTGTTGCTCGCTGATATGAACTTCTTCGGTAGATATTGCTAGCTTAGTATGAAGTTATATCAGCAGCACTGGGAATTTGTGTGGGAAAGAGTAAAAGTTTTTCAATTTGCCATACCTAGCAGCAATACGAGAGCTCTCAATACATAATCGAACTTTATTACAGTGATGTCTCTTGCGATATGTAAATCATCTGAAGTTTGATTATTGGGCTTACACATGCTGCTGTGAGAAACTCGTAGGTTTACGTAACAGCTGATCATAAATTATGCAACCACAACAAAAAATCGGTCTGCAGGGGTCAAGTTTATTGTTAAATCAATATTCAAACATTAAGAGAAGTCAGTATGAGGAAAAGGACTATGCATTGTGCTGTGATAAGAAATATGTAAATTAATTCGCCTCGAAGGTTTTGTATAATTGAGAAGCAGTTTAAGTTTTAACTCAAATTTTCTTCTCTTTACAATCTAATTTGATACATGATGTTTCATATAGGCTACCAGCCATTGTTGCACGGAAGCCAAGTCCAAAAACAATGGGCTCTCCTCTCTGTTAGACTTGAGCAAGCTTTAATAGCCAATGATTATCCTAATCATGTCATTGTATGAAGGGCAAAAGCAGGTTAGGCAACATCGCCTCAATCTCTTTCCAACAACAAGATTGAACAATTGGTCAAAAGAGAAAGCTTTCTAACACGAGGATGCCTCAATGGGCTGGGAGAAGAGCCCGCCCTCTATTCACAAACTGTTAGGAATGGGGAGTTGGCATACCCACTTACCTAATCCAGAGTGCTTCAATCGGGGGCCCTGATGGTCCGTCCCATTTCCCTGTATTAGCATTAAATGTTCATAAAATAATGTTTATATTTATATAACTGAAACGAACTATGGCATCCGTATCTACTATATATGTTCTTCAATTTGCTGATCCTGAAATGACAAAAATGTTGTATAGTGTTTCCTAAACATTTTCTTCAGGCTTACATGCATACATTTATTGTTCAACATCACATTTAGGATAAGACATAATCAACAATAGTACGCCACACTATTCGGTTTGCAGCTGGCACTCTCCAACCTCAGTCACGCCCAATGCTCGCCAGATCACGCTCCACCTGGTCCGCCCAACGTGCTTTCTGCGCTCCACGTCTTCTTGTGCCCACCGGATCAGTATCGAACACCATCTTTGCAGGGTTGTTGTCCGGAGTTCTTGCGAGATGCCCTGCCAACCGTATCCTTCCAGCTTTGGCCACCTTCTGGATGCTGGGTTCACTGTAGAGTGCAGCGAGCTCGTGGTTCATCCTTCGCAGCCACATCCCGTTCTCCTGCACACCGCCGAAGATCGTCCTTAGCACGTGTCGCTCGAGTACTCCGAGTGCTTGCAGGTCCTCCTCGAGCATGGTCCATGTTTCGTGTCCGTAGAGGACCACCGGTCTTATTAGCGTTTTGATCATGGTACATTTGGTGCGGGGGTGAATCTTTTTAGACCGCAGTTTCTTCTGGAGCTCGTAGTAGGCACGACTTCAACTGGTGATGCGCCTTTGAATTTCACGACTCGTATTGTTGTCAGCCGTCAGTAAGGATCCGAGGAAGACAAATTCCTCCACCACCTCGAAGGTATCCCCGTCTATCGTGGCATTACTTCCTAGACGGATCCGGTCGTGTTCGGTTCCGCCTACCATCGTGTAGTTTGTTTTCGACGCATTCACCACCAGTCCGACCTTTGCTGCTTCGCGTTTCAGGCGGGTGTACAGCTCTGCCACCGTTCATAATGTTCTTGCGATAATGTCCATGTCGTCCGCAAAACACGCAAATTGACCAAGTTTCGTGAAAATCGTACCCTGGCTGTTGATCCCAGCTCGTCGCATTACACCTTCCAGAGCGATGTTGAATAGTAGGTATGGGAGTCCGTCACCTTGTCGCAGTCCCCGACGAGATTCGAAAGAACTGGATCGTTCACCCGAAACCCTTACGCAGTTTTGCACATCGTCCATCGTTGCTTTGATGAGTCTGTTCAGCTTCCCAGGAAAGCCGTTTTCGTCCATAATTTTCCATAGCTCTGTGCGGTCGATACTGTCGTATGCCACCTTAAAGTCGATGAACAGGTGATGCGTTGGGACCTGGTATTTACGGCATTTCTGGAGAATTTGCGTTACGGTAGAGATCCGTCGTGATCGGCCGTCAACGAAGCCGGCTTGATAACTTCCCACGAACTTATTAGTTTTAGGTGACAGACGACAGAATATGATCTGGGATAGTATTTTATAGGCGACATTTAGAATTGTGATCGCTCTGAAGTTCTCACATTCCAAATGATCGCTTTTTTTATGCATGGGGCAGATAACCCCTTCATTCCGCTCCTCCGGTAGCTGTTCGGTTTCCCAGATCCTGGCTATGATCCGTTGCAAGCAGATGTCCAACTTTTCTGCGCTCATCTTGATGAGTTCAGCTGCGATACCATCTTTACCACCTGCTTGTTGGTTTTGAGCTGGTGGATGGCATCCTTAACTTCCCTCGGAGTGGGAGTTGGATCATTTCCTTCCTCACTGATGTAGTGAAATAGTGTTTTCTAAATAAAAGTGAAAGTGAAGTATATATAAATATGTTAAACGAAAATACATGTAAATAATAGATAGAAGTCGTAAATGTGAAACATTCGTCTTTTTCGACGAAGGTTCCTCCTTAAAGCTCATCGAAGCTAACTTGGCACGACAAACAGTAGCAGAAGGAGCTCCGGAACCATTAGAACTAAGATGGACATCGAGTGCAATGAGGACAGAGAACTTTCCGAAGCGAGTGAGCTATGAAATAGCCGGTCGAGGACTGCTTCTTCGTCACGAGTTTATAAAGTGCTCATACCATGAAGAAACTCATCTTGCAAAAGCAGAGTTTGACAATCCGAGCGATTTACGCACCTTCTGAATTTTCTTATTCCATCCTATTCGGAGGCTGCATCCAGAATTCTGCTTGGACTAGGAAATCTTAGTCTTTTTGTTTCTCAAAACAGCTGCGTTGGTCAACCAGGAGCACCCATTGTCGTGAAATCGTTGTTAGGATGGTCCGTGTACGGGCCAGAAGAAATGAACGACTGAAAAAAGGATTTGTGAACGTCCACGAATACAGCTACGACGCTGATCGTGTATTGAACGATTTAGTTTGGCAACAGTTCATCCTAGAAGAAGTGACAACCTGGACGATACCGCAGGTCAAGTCCACCGAGGAAAAACGTGCCCGTTAAATTTTGAAAAGTATGAAACTGCTCTTCTTTGGAAATCTGATGACATTGAACTGCCAAATAGTCTTTATTTGGCGATGAAACGGTTGAGAAGCTTCGAAGCTCAACTGGTGAAGGCCATCAACTTTTCTCGAAGGTACTTCTTTTGCATCGCAAACTCCTTGGTTTTGATTGCGTGATCCTGCTCCTTAAGCGGCTTCTTTTTTTCGAATTGGATCCGTTCCTCTTTTAACCGTTCTCGTTCTTTCAACAACTTCTGTTCTTCCAGCAGCAGCTCACTTTTCAAAAACTGTAATGCTAGTAGCGCTCGAGCTCTTCGAGAGGAAGTGCAGGATTTGCTGGAAATGTAGCCTTCAGATTCCTTTTTGGGGTAGTATTCCTTCTCTTCGATTTCCATGCACGCTTCTCGACTCCTGGCGATACTTTCGCACACGAGTAGTTGTACCATACACTACACCCGTAACGTAACACGTTACCATTTCAATATCAGCGGAATTCGGTCGATCACGTTTTCGCAGTTGTGGGCGTTGCTCGATTTCATCCTGGTGTCAAATCTTTGAGGATTTTGGGGCAGGTAAAAAATCCTTCAGCACCGTTCGTAATAGCAGCTCAAAGCTAAAAAATTAGCAATTTCAGGAAAAATAGTGCTAGTGAGTTTACATACAATTAGTTTTACCTAACCCGTGTCTAGGCCTACAGAATACGTATAACGAGGTTACCGTTGTTGCCGTTTGTTAACTAAACGGTGAACGTGTGTAACTAGTGCTATCCGCCAAGAGCATGGCATCGCTCCAACAAACAACAGACCATCGTTTACCAGTTGTATCGCACCCCGAATAGCCCGGCATGACCTAAGGCATGGAACGGTTAAAACTTGTTCTACTATTCAGTTGTCAAAATGACGTCGAACCAAGAAGAGCAGCGTATCAAAATTTTGCACGCGCCTATATTGCCAAATCAACCGTAACGAATGCTATAAAAGTGTTCGGAGAACGTCTGACTACTGCCAGAAAGTCGGGATCAGGAAGAAACCGAAACCAGGAAGGCGCAGTGACTGGAAGAAAAGTGGCCAGCATTTTTAAACGTAATCCCAACCTTTCCATCAGAGATATAACGTTTGCATTTAAAAAAATAGACAAAACTTGCCGATTTTTCATGAGTTTACCTTCACCCGCACTGACAAAAATATCCATGCAGCATGAATCCTAGTAACCCATGAGCAAACAAAATTTGACTGCTTTATCAGTCGAACTCTGACATTGCTGGCAAAAACTGTGAAGCAACTCCGTTCAGAAGTGTGCGCGTTTAAAGAACGGCACCTTGGCGCGTCGAAAACGGACATCGTGCGGCTCTTTGTGGACGCCGGCTACGCTCGTTCCGGCATCTTCAGCATCTTGGCACTATTACACTATTACACTATTACACTATTACAATTATCAGAGCATCGAAAGAATGCCGCGTTTCGGACGGCTGACCCTGAGCGACAAGAAGCTCCAAAGCATGCTGAAGAGGAAGACCGAGCGAAAAGTGGCTACATCGAACATGAACGAACATGAACAATACATGTCAGGAAGCGGAAGTCGTGGCCACTGGTTTCAGAGCTGCAGGCAATGGCGCAGTGGCAGCGGCTGAATAAGATGGTCCACTAGATTTTCCCGGCGAATCGCGAAGTGGCGGTGGTGATGGACGACGAGACCTATCTCACCCTGGATGGCAACGAGTGGCAGGACACTTTGTATTTTACTGCTGTGGCTGACAATCAGCGAGAAGGGGATGTTAAAGCTGCTCTTCTTTAGCTCGGGACTGGCCGTGAACTGGGAAATTTAAAGTACGAAATACCTGCCGGAAGTTGAGTCGTTGATTAAGAAATACTATAAGAGAGAGGATGCGGTGTTCTGGCCGAATCTGGCGTCGGCTCACTACTCGAAGCGATCGTTGGAGGAGATGGATCGGCTGAACTTCGATGTGGTACCCAAGTCAGCGAACCCACTCAACGTCCCCCAGCTGCGTCGCATCAAAAATGTCTGGGCCAACCCGAAGCGTAAGATCATCTCCAACAATTTTGTCGAGAAAACTGAGGAGGAATTGATCAATCAAACGAACAAAGAACTCAAAAACATGCCTACACGCATGTTTTCGTCCACCATGGCGAATGTTCCGGTTAACTGCTGGAAGGCCGTTCGCTTCTTGCCACTACGGAAAAACGGCTCAGGAATGGTGTTGCGGCACCTGGCATCACTGCGTGACTGGTGGGAGAAAAATTAGTATCTGAAATCTGGTGGACGAATTCATCGCGACGTGCGAAACTGTCAAGAAGAAAGGAGAAAAAAAGCAAAACAAAAACAACATGATTTGGAGAAGTTTATTGCAGCCTTTGAATAATTGATGTGCAGATGTGCTCAAACCACGTTGATTTCCCAAAGTTTGGACCTGAAAAATACAAATTGAATTAGTAAAGTTTAAACGAATTGTTAAAGGAATTAATGTTGAAGTAGTAGAATGAAATATTAGTGAAGTTTGGAGATAGTGAAAAGAAGAGAGAAGAAGAGAAGAAGAAAAATCCTCCAAAAACGCCGGAACTGCACCCAACTGTGAAATATTGGGCAATCGTAAAGAGAAACCTCAAGAGAACTCAAAAAACAGTTGGAAGTGAAATGCAGTTCAAGAAAAATTGGCGTTCAGCTTCAAATAAGGTGGATATGAAAGCATTAAAAAACTTAATGGACGGTGTAAAACGAAAAACCCGACAGTTTCTATTTGGAAAATCGGAAGCCTTGTCAAATAATTTTCTTGTGTTTTGTAGACGATAAACTTCAAAAAGAAAGCAAGTTGGATCATTTATATAATAAACTAGTCAGTGTGAACTTAATCATGTTTGACCAATTTTTGGCTGTTCCACTCATTCTGCCTGTGTAAGTAATAGTTTCACTCGAAGACGTTCTCTCTAAGTGGCGATTGCCCCCTTTTCTATGGATATCCTTCAAATAGAGATAAAACAAACTGGGCCACTCCTCCGATTGGTGCCCCATCATAAAGCTAGGTCCATGTAGAATCCGGAATAATAAAATTATCTGTATCTCGGTAAAGGATTGGCGAACAAATAAGTTTTATGCATCAAAACAAAGGTTATTCACTGTTCTGTAAGAAAAAAAATATCAATACATATCATTTCTCTTCCTTTTTAATAAAAATATGCACTTTCTTCTGTATTCCTTCCATCAAAAGCTGCACACCTTCGAAGTCAACTACCTTGGCACATTTATTCCACGTTTTGGTCATCTGAGTCGTGTACCGAGCCGTTTTTTCACTTTTCTTAAGCTTTCGCTTCATTATTGCCCAAAATCTCTCGATAGGCCGGAACTGCGGGCAATTGGGTGGATTTATGTTTTTATCGATGAAATCTACGTTATTATTGCGGTACCACTGGATGACTTTCCGGCTGTAGTGACAACTCGCCAAATCTTGCCAAAACTTCACGGGACCTTTAGGAGCATTAATGAAAGGTAGTACGCAGTTTTTAAGGCATTCTTCCTTGTACAGCTTCCAGTTCATTGACTTATTCGTCACGAACACTTCGGTCTTTGCTCCGCAGCTGCCTATCCCTTGCCAAATCATCAGTTTTTTTTTTGGCAAATTTGTCCATAAAAGCAAACTTAAACTTCACAGGAATATCTCCTCGTGCCGTCGCTATGTAGAATTTTCTGCCAGGAGGCTGTCCGAAATTCATTTTGACGTAGGTTTCATCGTCGAAGAGCAAGCATCCTTGGTACGTCAAAACCTGCTGGTACAATTTCCGATCTCGAGTTTTGGTGACGAAACTTTTGTTCATCGTTCTGTTTGGTTGATTGCTGGCTCGATATGAACGATATCCTGCTTGCAAACGAATTCTTCGAATGGTACTACGAGCAGCAGCGTATTTTTGTGCGATTTCATTATCTGATAGTCTAGGGTTTGCTCTGACGGTTTTCAACACTTTCTGGTTCAGCTTGTGGTCATATTTTCCACTATGACGCTTACCTTGAGGATCTCGATCCACGCTCTTTCGATCCCTGAAACGGTTGAGCACATCATACACGGTTGATTTGGTGATTTTCAACGTTTTGCGATTTTTATTGCGGACCACGGGGACTTTGCTCTCCTCTCGGCTTCCAGCTGAAACAACTTTTGACTCACTACACAAAACAACGTGAAATTCATACCACAGAAATGGGCACCTAGGTAAACAAACCGCTGTAAAAGAATTCATCCACTGCAACACAATAAGTGATACCGGATTCTAACTGGACAGAACTTTAGCATTAGTAACTGATACTGATTCTATTGATTCCTACGCTCATTAATTTGGTACCAACCGGAATTGACTTGGTCCTACACTCAATGCTTTTCTAAACTCCAATCCGTTCAACTACTCGTAATATTTTGTGATATAGTGGGTGGACTATTACAATTTGAAATAATTTTAAGCAGTCGGTTTATCATATTTGGCAGATCGACAGGTAATCGGTGGGTGAGTGACCACCAGAAACTTCATAGCAAGATGCTAGGAAGTGGACCGGAAGAATTAATGAGCAAACTCCCCCTACAGCACTCTAAAAGACTTTGCCAATCAAAAACCAAATTTAAAATACCATGCATCGAAGCCAAGTCTTAACCACATTGAACTATGAAGTATCAACCCGAAAATAAGTACAATGTCTTTAACTAGAAATTAAAAGAAAAATTAATATTTTCCATTTAATTCCAACTACCTTTGCTTATCTTGACAAATACGCGTATTTCGTCTACAATGTGCAGACTTCTACAGTGTCTCGTACTAATAACTCGACTTACTAAGTCGGGTTATTAAATAGCAGACACTGAAGAAGTCTGCACATTGTAGACGAACTACGCGTATCTGTCGAAGATAAGCGAGGTAGCAAATTAAATGGAAAGTATTAATGTTTCTTCTAATTTCTAGTTACAGGTATTCCACCAAACAGCTCAAACCCTCTAAGATTTACAAAGTCTTGCTTGTTCCAAGCTCATCTTCCCCGATCTAGTCCACTCAAGAGATTCATTATCAGATTTTGCTTCGAAATGTTGCGTGTTTTCATTTTCTGAACCACAGAACTGAATATCCACCTCATCAGATTCATTGTCAGCCATCGCTTCGTCTTTACGGAATACGCTCAGCAAGGCTTTGTGGTATGAGTTAGGGCATCGAAATAAGTTCAATATTGATTTGTGCATTTTAGAACCTGTGATGTTATTGATGTTTTCACCCTGCCCCTCGGTTTAGAACGGGGTATGGGCGCGTTCTGTTGAGTTGGTCGTGGCAGATTTCATGTTTGAAATCTCAGCTGCCCCATCAACATTCAATTGCCTGAACCAAATGGAAAGCTTGTAATGATCATTTGAAGATGCGATGGGGAATCATTGCCCTGATATTCTTAAATGTAGCACGTTGTAAAATATTTCTTGTCTTCTATAACCAAACATGATGGAATTGAGAAAACGAGTGAAAACTCATCGTGAATGATCTCTCATATGCAACCGTCGATCAATTCTGAACGGCCGTTGTGAGAATATCACCATGAAAATCACACATGTGCATAGCGTGTTACCAGTCACTAATGCTTTTTCTTTTTTTCTTTTCTCTTCCCGATCCTATGACCGCGAGCAATACCATATGGCATCCTAATGCCAACTCTTCAAAAGCAAAAACACCGATACAACACAGAACAATTAGTGAAGAACGGTATAAACCCTAACCAATTTTACTTTAAGCTAAATTTACTAACACAAAGTAAGCAATCAAATGACCATTACAAAATATACGGCTTAATGTATAACGGGGAAAGGGAGGGACCATCAGGGCACCCAAGTAAACGATTTGGATAGTGAGCATGGGACTGCCTCCTCCATATTGTTAACATTTCACGGAACGAGGGTGGGCTCTTCGACCCCATCCATTGGGTTAATTCTGTCAATCGAGGGCTCGATTCTAACGCTGTGGGTGTGAACTTGCTTTTGGGAGGAGATTCTCTACCCTATATGCACGTGTTTCACCGAAGTGTATCTGCTTACGGGCCCACCCAAACGTTTCATACAGGCCCTTTATACAGGAGCTTGATCATCACAAACAACACTAAAATCACTGCTATGGAAAGTTGCCTTCACAGATAAAAAGAAACATTGAATTTTCTGCGTTATCTAATGCACATAAAGGGAATGCTAAATTCGGCAGAAAATTATTGGATATTTTATGTAAATTTCAGCCACATAACGCCTGAATCTAGCCTGTTGTATGAAAGATTGCAAACATTGTTGTATGCAAACATTGTTTACGCCTCCTTTGGCTTGGACTTAAACGAAGCGAAATTTTACGCGCTTGTTAAAATTAATATATTTTTTCTGTGTTGCTACAATAGATGGTAGTATCTGATCATCATCATCATCATCAGTGATGTTATTGATGTTTTCACCTCGATTAAACGGCCAAGTATTGGACGCCTTATATCGTTCTGACAATGTAGTTATATCCCAAGCAACACACATCCATATAAATAGGTTACAGAAACTTGATTGTGACTCAAATGAGTTGCATAGTAGTTTCATTAACTCTTTTGCAACAAATTTGCTACAAGGGATTAAAAAGTAAAACAAAATTACCCTTTTCTTTTCTTGACGGGTTGTTTTGGTGTTTGTCTGTCATTTGCTGCATAGCATTTTTTATACATTAATTTGCATATTTGTTGCTTTAATAATAACGAGTTATGAAAAGGGAATTTCGCAGGAAACTCATTAATTAAATCTGACCGCTGAAAAGTTTACAACAATGATTCTACGGAAATCCCCATTTCAGTTGAATACAGAATTCAGTTCGTTTATGACCGATCCTTTTACCAGTTCTACAAATTACTTTGACATCGAGTCTTGTTGATACTTACTGATCCCGAGTTGCTGGCATTTCCTCGTTTAATGGATTTTGAGGAATTGCTCCGCTCCGAACGAGATATGACCTGGTGCAAATTGGGATTGTGGAGTTTTCGCAAATTATTGCAGTCTTTCATCTACCCGAGTAAAGTATTGAAAAGAAAGCGCCTTTTTTTCATTGTGATGGAAAAGTGAGTGATTCAATGCACTCTATGATTCTGAGCAATTGTGATGTTTGTTTTGTTCAATAGATTTTGTTGACAATAATACGAGAAATTTTGGGCGTTAGTTATAATTAGAATTATATTTCATTTTTTACTGAACCATAAATTCAACCTCTTGCTTAGTCTTCTACATTTTGATAACAAAATATTAACAGTAAATTTTTGTGTGCTTATAATTTCAATATTCAAATATTGATAATTTCTATTCGGGTGTTTACCTCTGCTCTAGTCGGTGTCGAATTCTGTCGATTAAAAATGGCACGGTTGTGCACAGGTACGTTTGATGAAACGAATTCATTGACAGCCAAAAAAAAATAACGTGCAAATGCACAGTGGTCTGTATTGCAATTTAAGAGAGAAGAATGGACCTAGAATAGTCATGGCGTGAAACTAGAACATTTGATGTTTTGATAGCGGAATGAGTTACTTCCAAAAACCACCACTGTTTAGATGATTTGCAAAATGTTGGCTGATTCCAACATTAAAGCAGCTGGACATTTGAAATGAGGGTTCAATACGAGAATAACCAGTATGATTTGAGTCGCAGTTTTTGTGTCTATGGTGATTGTTAATATACGATGGTTAAGCGATAATGCAACATCGGAATCATATCCTTTTAAGCACAAAATTTGAATAGATTTCAAGATACAAGCTTTCATGCTTGTTTCTAATTTCTCATTTGCCACCGTCAAAATAGCTGAAAAATTGGAATTATCTGCTCATATCTGAATTTTCCCAATTGGTATTGTGTTTGACACTCATTTCTACGCTCGAATAGATAGGCAATTTAATTTCGACATTTTTTATTTCTATTTTAGCATACCTATTGTCAGTTTTTTTCATTATTCTGCATCACTGTGCATGTGCAGAATAATAATTAATAAATATTGTAATTGAGATCACAATGAAATAACAATTTATTTGTTTTTTATCTTCGTTTTATCTGGTGTCACTTTACCGATTTGCTTCTCTTTTATTCAATGTTTGAAGATTTTTCGTTGCGTATTTTAGCACACTCAATCTACGGCCCGGTATTAAGTTAATGGATTTTTTATTTTATGGTTCTGTTTGTTTTTTTTATTGCCTGATTGTTCTGTGTGCACATTTTAATCGCTCGGGTGATGTTTGTGCTACCAGTGCCGCATAAATGTTCAAATAAATTTGATTAATTTAGGTTTTAAAAAAATCCTCTTTCTCTCATTTCGCTGGAGTTTTCGATGCCTATGTTGTAATCAGATCTAAATATGTACCATTAAGACGAGATTTTATATCCACACCGAACAGAAATTTGCAAGTTTGGTGCTCAGAATTTTCATGAACATGAAGAAACTACTACAATGCATTAAACCTTTAAAAAAAATGGTGGTGAAACTTGAAATAAAAACATAGGCCAATTTTTTTATGTTGATTAAAATTAGGGTGGTCCCCATTTTCACGGATATACAAAAACTAACTTTATTATTTGCAAATATAGACGTTTACACCCTTGGGCAAAGTTGTAGCGCAGAAAATTTTATGGAATTTTTATATGTGATTTTTTTTGTAGCTTGAAAATTGCCCGATTTCGAGCAACTTTTTTCTCGTCAATTTAGGGTGTACCAAAAAAAAATTTCTGTCCTAACTTTTTAATTTCAATTTGCATCGTAAAGTTTTGCTGGGACGAGTTGTAGAACTCTAAAAGGCGTGTATTTTGATTTACTAATTTTTCCGCTAGCCTAAACCAATCAATAGTTATTGATATTTTTCTCCTAAAAGCATCCCAGATTCAAATGTAATTTTCTCAGGATACAGAGATAACTTTTCTCTAGTTTTTTTATATGTTAAACAATATGAGTTGACCTTTCAAATGACGTGTATATTTTTTTTTGTGTTTGCTCCAATTATAAAAATGAAAATTTGAAAAGGGCGTATTTTTTTTATAGAAAAACTTCAATAACTATTGATTGGTTAAAGCTAGCGGCAACCAAAGTACGCGTCTTTAAAAGTTCTAAAACTTTACGGAATGCAAATGTACGGTGGGAATTGAAATAAAAAGTTAGGTCAAAAAAAAACACTTTTTATGGTACACCCTAAGTTGATGCGTAAAAATTGCTCTAAATCGGTAAATTTTTTAGCTACAAAAACATTTATATATAAAAATTCCATGTAATACTCTGCACTACAACTTTGCGCAAAGGTTTTAACGTCTATTTCTGCAAATAAAAAAGTTAGTTTTTGTATTTCCGTGAAAATGGGGACCACCCTAATTTTAATTAACATAAAAAAATGGGTCTTAGTGATACAAACCATGTTATAGGACATCAGTTTCAAGTTTAGGCGCTGGAAGCATGTTTTCTCGTAAATAAGTGATCTGGACCGTAGTGCTATGTGAAGGCTTCTTCATTGTCGTGTACTAATACTCTCAGTCAAGTAGTACACGACACTGAAGAAGCCTGCACATTGTAGACTAAATACGCGTATCTGTCAGCAATAACAGTATCAGCTATCAGCAATAACAGTAGTGGGAATTAAACGAAAATTACTAATATTTCTTCTCATTTTCTAGTTACAAGTATTCCACTAAAGAGCTCACACTCTCCAGGATTCAATAACAAATATTTACCGTTGACAGAGGCGCAAACAGAGATAAGGGAGGTTCACCACCCCCCCCCTCTCTCCCTCCACAACACACATTCTCTTAAAACATAAATATTTTTTAGGGACTGAGCATTATTCTTAGAGCCAGGTCCACGTTGAATTTCATAATGGTCATAGTGGAGTGGAACGTAGAATTTCAACATCCTTAAGAAAATTGACATTTCTAGACAAAATAGTCAAAAGGTCGAAGGTAACATTTGTAAACAATGACTTGCGTATTTTTCTGCGATCTGCTTGCTCCCACGAACCAAATAGCACCAGAAATAGATACAAGGAGTTACTACCTTCCCGTTGGTAGTATATGTAGATGTTCGCAAGTTGGCATTTCCAGGATATAGGATAATTTCACATGAATACAGTGCAAATGGGGATAATAGTGATGGGTCCAATTCTCAAAACCCTATGTTATTAAAGTTTTCTCAAGTATGAGGGGAAATTCGGGTAAAACGGACCACTTCCAAAGGTCAAAACAAAGCAGTATCATCTTCATTCGATTCTGCGGATAATTTCACATAAGTACAGTGCAAATGGGGATATAGTGATTGTGAATAACTGAATATCAGCCGAAAAGGAATCACAACTCGAGAAGTCGTAACACGTCTTACCTGAACGCCGGTCAGCAATCGAAAGAGACGAGCAACCGCCTAGGATGAGCAGATAGTCAGTGGTACTCACGGTGAGTGCTCAACGCACACACTGGTCTACTGAATGTTCAGCTCAGTATACAATATAATGTAAGAGCTCTTTTACACCCACACAGTGATGGGTCGAATACTCAAAACCGTATGTTATATAAGTTTTCTAAAATATGAGGGAATTCGGGTAAAATGAAACATTTCCGAAGGCCAAACCAAACCAGTAACATCTTCAATCGATTCTGCGGATAATTTTACATAAGTACAGTGCAAATGGGGATTATAGTGATGGGTCCAATTCTCAAAACCTTATGATATATAAGTTTTCGGAAGTATGAGGGAAATTCGGGTAAAATGGAAAGGTCAAACCAAAGCAGTATCATCTTTATTGATTCTGCGGACAATTTTACATAAATACAGTGGCAAATGGGGATAATAGTGACGGGTTCAATTCTCAAAACCGTATGTTATATAAGTTTTGTCAAGCATGAGGGAAATGCGGGTAAAATGAGCCACTTTCGAAGGTCAAAGCAAAGCAGTATCATCTTCATTCGATTCTGCGGATAATTTTACATAAGTACAGTGCAAATGGGGATAATAGTGATGGTTAGAACTCTCTAAACGCTATGTTATACAAATTCTCGCAAGTATGAGGGAATTCGGGTAAAATGGAAAGGTCAACCAGATTTTGTGGACAATTGTGCAGAAGCACAGTGCAAATGGGGATAATAGTGATGGGTCCAACCGTATGTTATATAAGTTTTTCAAGTATGAGGGAAATTCGCAAAATGGACCACTTCCAAAAGTCAAATCAAAGCAGTGTCATCTTCATTCGATTCTCCGGATAACTTTTACATAAGTACAGTGCAAATGAGGGTTATATTGGTGACATAAATGCATAAAACTAAATGACATATGAGTTTGAGGTGATAATCATGGGGAGAATCGGGCAAAATGGAAAACTTCCCGTGGTCGTGCGGTGGCTGTAACCATCTCCAATCGATTTCTCGGGATTTTTTACACTAGAAATGCCCATTCCAAAGGAACTGAAACTAGCGGCCATAAAAGATCCGTATTTTGGCTCTGTTTATGCCCACCGTGCATTGCATTGAATGAAAAATTCACAAAATCTTAGCAAATTTGTAGTAGTAAAGCGTCCTTTCATAAAGCCATGTTGTTTGGTAGAGATGACATTTTTACTTAGTGAAAAATGTGTTGGTTGATAATGGACTCAAATAGATTAGGAATACAAGATAATATTGCAATCCCAATGATAGTTTTTAATATATGATTTTTTACCGCTTTTGAAGATCGGAACCAAGTACGATTTCTCCAAATGACGGTAAAATATGCCAGTTTTTAAAGATGAATTGAGTAACCAAACAAGGGTTTGACTAATTCCTTTGATAATGTTTTCTCAAAAATACTGGCTGTTGCCACACTTTATTGGGCACAACAATGTAGTGGATATGAATCCCAATACCGATTGCCAGCTGACTTATGAAGACATATGTGTCAAAGATAGGCTGAATATTAAAAAGAAGAAGAATAAGAAAAAGAAGTAGATAAAAGATTACATGAGTGAAGTGAAACGATAAATTTGCTGTTACATTTAATTTGCAGTTGTTAAGATATGTAGTAGGTGAAGTAGTGGAGATTAAGATATACAAATTAGTGAAGTAGTGGAATAAGCGAGAGATAGATTGTAGAGAAGAAACAGTATAGAAAAGCTAGTCATTGGACATTCAGTAACCTCGAATTTCTCGGATTAGTAGTGAGGGTAACTAAACGATTAATTATATTTTCAATTGTCACAGAAATTCGGGTGATTTATACTGTATACTTTTAGATATAGTACCATCTTAAAAATAAGTGGTAAATTTCTAGTTCTGGTGAAATAGTTGTCGGAACACCGAATAAGTAAGACCATTTGATCTCTGCACTTCACCCGAATGTACCCTTAATTTAATAAAATTTCAGTTTTGAAGTTGCCGCAACTGGAGCTGTAAAAACGGTGTTTTACTACGTCAACACTCGGCGGTAATCCGTCAGGACCAGCTCCTTTAGGAAGCGTCTAATGTGCTTAAAGAAAGCAAAATTTCGTTGACGGATACATTATCAACAGTCACATATAACAAAGGTTCAGGAAGATATGGAGAAAAATTGATAGTCTCGATCCTTGTCATCACGAGTTGTGTAAACATCTTGAAAAAATCAGCAAACAAGTTACTAATTTCGGCTGGATTTTAAGCGTCTTTCGTCATTGAATTGCATTTTTGTTGGAAAACTCCTCATATTCTTTTATTCTAACAATGGCTGAAAAACGATTTCGGGTCTGATTTTGATATTACTTTTAGTTGTTCTTATTATATACTCTCATGAGCAATCTTCATTTCTAATTCAGTTGATCACAGATAGTTAAATATATGGTGAGGTTCATATCATTCTTTATCTTTTTTATAAGCTTTGTGCACTTTTTGCTTCCTATTTTTAAGATTTATAATTTTTCTTATTATACCACATCGGATTTTTATTTGGTCTTCTCTATGTTTTCGGGGTACTGCAATCTCTACTATAACATAGATGTTTTGATAGAATACAAATATGGCTCACTCTGTTGACAAATCGCGAATTATGGTTTGCCAATCCATCGTATATAATTTACATTAATTGTTATGTTATTTATTCTCCGTGCGAGGAGTAACGATTATGATGGTAGAAGGAGACGTTCGCTCATCACCATGAGGCACCAAGAGGAACATTAATGTTTTTGGCTAGAATGAAAGATGAAGAGAAAGTGAAAGTTCCGTCAGAGTGCGGCAGGTAGGAAATCTAATAGATGTTTATTGAAAATTGAGCGAAAGGGCATGTATCCAATGGTACTCGAACCGTCAGTCGGTGCGAACCAAAAACAAACCCAAAAAGAAGAGAGTTCTTTCCCATGTGCGCATCAATAAAGAGAGTGCACACAATAGATCGCTAGAATAACTATACAAGCCACAGTGGTACATGAGCGTCTTTCCATGCGTCAATTATTGCCTGCTGAAGCGGCGGACTTGTTCCGTTGCTACAACCCCACCCCGCAGTGGGATGTTAGGCAAAGATTGACGTCCATGGTTCGAGTACAATTGGATACATGCCCTTCGCTCAATTTTTCAATAAACATCTATTAGATTTCCTACCTGCCGCACTCTGACGAGAACTTTCACTTCTCTCCACATCTTTCATTCTAGCCAAAAAACATTAATGTTCACTCTCGGTGCCGCAGGGGGTAGATAATTTGTTTTTTAATTACATTGTAGTCTGCTTCTTTAAACCTGCAAAATAAATTTCGGATAAATCGTCATCCAACACTGTGGAGTCGTCAATATGCGGAATATGGAATAATACTCAATAGCAGTATGATATGCTTCATTTTTCCAAAGAGAAGCTGGTGCCTCGTTAACGCAGATGGTCATTTCGGTTATATTAGTGAGCAACAAATCAAGATAAAAGGAATTGTAGGCAGATATCGTACATGATTTAATCGATTCAGTCCACCTCCAGCACTTTTTCAATAGAGTAAAAGTGTTAAATTTTCTTCAATTATTGGTATTAAAAGCGATTCATTCTATAATATCATGGCATCTGCTCACTGTGTTTCTCACATGTTAGAGATGCTTCAAGAAGGAAAGAAAAACGAGAATTGGCAAAGTCCTATGAACTGCCCTGAAT
>JASCZW010008549.1:0-49659 GCA_034211315.2 Aedes japonicus
ATAAGGTTTTACAATAATGAGTTTTCTTTAAAGACGCAGTTTAGAATTCACGATATCATTTTCTCTTGTACGGCCAATTTAGTAGAGTATAGACTCCCCAGATTGATTAAAAGTTTCGAAGCTAACGAATGTCCGTAAGCAAAATATGGAGATAGATGTTTATTCATTAACGATAATATTTTCTTAAATGTAGTTTTAGAAGTAAGGTAAACATATAATCAGGTAAATTCCTGAAATCATAACATTTGTTGAGGTTGACTTCAGTGCCACTATGCAGTTATCGATATAGACTACATAATGGGCCAGTATGTAAAATTTTATCAAAATTCACTGCGCTTTTATTATAACAGTTGTCTTATACAGGTGGCGCGACTCTATCTCAGATGTAGGATTTTTTTTGGTTTTGCTTTTGTGCGATGTGCGTACGCTTAGTAGATAGAAAGAAGATGTTAAAGATTTTGATGAAGATTTTAAAGATTTACTGCAAAAAGATGCAGCACGATGCAAGTTGATGGATTAAGATTCACAAGCTGAATCAAGATTTTTTAAAGAGTGATTCGCTAGTGTGGGATTTTTCGATCATCTTGAATCTGGATTTAGATGTGTCGCACCCCCAGGTCTTATATTTACTCTTAAGATTTCTTTAAAGGATTTGATTTTCAATCAAAAAGTTCTATTTTTGGTTGGAATAGTTTTTACCCAAGTAACCACAAGCATTATATTATTGCACTTATTCAACCCAATATCAACATCGGTAATGCGGGATTGCATCAATTCAACAGTTGTCAAGTAGTTAAGCGTTAGCTTAGCTTGAAAATGTATTGATGCATTACCAATGCAATAATGCTACTTAAGCAATGTCTTATGGCATTACAAAAGATATAGCATTAGTTCGATCTTAGTGGGACCCTTTTCATCTTTAATTCAACTTCAACGATGCACTAGACGTAATACATATGCCCTATATATGCATGCTATTACAGCCTCGTGGTTTCTTGGGTAATATACAGTGGGGGTGAAAATATTAAATACATCTACAGTTTTTCATAGGAAATTGTCATATTTGACATTCTCTATGTTAGCACTCAAAGGATGGATTGAGCTGAAATTTTGACTATAGCTAGACAATAAAACTAACCTTAATTTCAAATTGTGTTGAATTTATACACTGTGCTTCAAAGTCTTCAAAATTACATCCGATCCACCATCTTAGAAAATTTTGAAAACATTTATTTTCTTTAACAACATAGTTTATTTCATAAGAACGAACGATTTGGCCGAAGAATTCATTCATGCAGAAGTTTTCAATTTTAAAGAATTTAAAAACATTTTTTATTTTGTCAATCCTTTTAACAAGGCGAATGTGATGCCATTTTGAACACTGTACTTGAAAATTTAAAAATTCAAAACAGTGTATTTGTTATTTTCGCCTATGCTGTAGTTGTACACATTCTTTGGCCATATCTTCAAAAGCGTTAAAGAAATTCGTGGAAATTCGAAACCCTGGAATACTATCGATGTCAATCAAAATCTTAAGATTAATCTCAAACTACCCATGGATGTTTCTTTCGAACTGCCGTGAAGTTATCAGTAGGTTTTTGATGAAATAATACTCGGAAATCTCCTTTGATTTTTTTTTATATGAAACTGAAATCGAATTCCATTGAATGGTTGAAAAATATCAACATTGTAGAATCTAAAAAAATAGATAAAACATAGTCGTGGAACAGGTTCCAGCTTTTTTCCATTGTGTATAGTTTATTTTGTTAATTATTTTAAAAAAAATATTGAAACCCTTGACCTCGGTTTATTAGAGACACCATGCCCCAGGTATTTTCAGACATTTCTGCAACTTTATGCTAATAGCTGCATATCAAAACGCTTAATTTTTCTTCTTAAATTTTTGCTTAACTTCTCAGCCATGAGACGCATAAAAACATGACTGAGAAGTACCATGCCGTATAACCGATTTGCAAATCTGGGTAATTTAAGTATTGGAAACGGAGTTGTAAAGGAATCAGTATCAACCGACACAATTTTGAAGATAAAAAACGCATTATCCAAACCAACTAAATTTTGATATAAGTTTAAAATGTTCATTGACTCAATGTTGTTCTTTGAAGTTTTAAGATTTTTAGATGAAACTTGACTCTATATAGATTCACGACTATTCTCCGCCTCAGATGAGTGGAGACGCCTCAAGAGAATCGAGTAAGGTGACAACAGTAACCTTGTGTGAGTCCATTCTCCATTTAATCCACACGGAATAAGGCCGGAACATATCTTATTTTCTTCTTTTGTCATCCCCCCCTTCAAAATTTTCGATTATCATGAAGGGGAAAATAAAAAAAAGTATATTTATGTTTTCTTGCACTGGGTGTTGCGCTGCTCCCTCAACTACGATCACTACGATTAGATGGGTAGAGTGCATGTAAAAAGAATGACGATTATGTCAAAAAAAATACAGTCAACTCTCCATATCTCAATGTTCTGTATCTCGATTTGTGAGTACTTTTTTCTTTATGTCGATGGATATCTCGGTCACTTGAAGTGAACAAGCAGGCATTTCTTGTTCTATATATCGATCTCTCCTTAACTCGATTATCCCCTCAATAGCATATATTCATAGGGTGATAAAAAGTGTCCAAAAGAAGTGAATTTATTTGAAAGTGAATGTATGTCTCACTTTTGGCTTGGACTAAACAACAATATGTAAATATTTAGATAACGGAGTAGCTGCCATAAGTATGCATATTTGAACACAAATAGTTTTCAGGAATTGCATGAAAAGTTAAATTTACTAAAATTGTCATGCAATTCATAAATATCAAACTATAGACGATCATTCATTGTTTACATTTGGTGTTATGGCCATTTCACGAATTACTCGAGAAAAGGGCGTACTTTTGACAGCTACCACGCTGTGTAATACATGTTGTTTTTTATTCCGAGTCACAAGTGAGCATAATATACGTTTTTTCGATTTTCTCCATAATAAAATACATTTACTATCTTTTAGACACAATTCGTCACTCTATTCAATCCAGTGTCCATGAATATAATTCATTGGAACAGCGATCATTTGTCAGTCCCATATTAATCTTCGTTCCCAACATGTAAGAAACCTATTAAATCATGAATATAGATTTCGGACAACAATACTCGAAAGCTAAGAACATTGAAAAATAGGAAAATGGTGAAAAAAATAATTCACTGCCAATCGGTGGTAATCTAACCCACACCTCCCAGGACGCTAGACGGGCGCTCAAAGGTGGAGGGTAATCATGTAAATTTTAAAACATACAATTTTATTACTGTATACATTGATTTCTTGGTTTTTTATAATTTTTTATTGTTTATTTTTTGTTCTCCCCCCTCGACTGGAGTGGACGCCGTGTGACAAAAGAAGAAATCAGGATTTGTTCCGGCCTAATACGAGGCATATATTCACCCCACTCGAATTATACCTAATTATTCGATTAAACCTGTTTTGATTTATCAATTAAAATAACCTGTCCCCAACAATTACGCTACTTTCGTCGCTCTTTCAATATTCCTATAAACGAAAAAAAAAAAATCCTTCGCGCAGGCCCCCTCTAGACTAATTGTCTAGCTCCGCCAATGTTTATTATGTTTGTCAGTTGAGCCTTAATGAAAACTCTTTGTCGAATTCTATGTTTTGCCTAGTTCAGACTACAAGCTTGTAACATAATACAAAGGTGTTTTGAAAAGTATTTACAAACAAAATGTCATCAAGATAGCCTTGAATTATGTTACAACGCTGTAGTATGAACAAAGCATTTGTCATTGAATGCATTGGTCAGTTTAAAGCTATAGGATGACAGAAGAGATGACAGACAGACGACAACCGTCTTTACCTGGGGTAGACTGCCGTTCTACGCATAACTGTCCCATGTTGCAAAAGTTGTAGTTGAGAAAAAAGCGTGTTAAGTTTTGCGTCACAATTGTGTAGGGCTGGTAAGATTCGTGGTAAAACCCACAAATTTATGAGTGGCATTTGAAGATGTGGCTGAGTTTCGTTGTAATCTGTGGTATTACAAACAAGAAGATTATTTTTGTATGTAAAATACGAGGTAAATTATTCAGTGGGACTGATATGCGTAGAATCTTGCCTTGCAGCAGAAAATTCTAGGCATATAAGTCACACTGCATGATGTATTGATGGATCGTTGGCGATAGAATTTACGTTTTGAAATACACATGCCATGTGCATTATTGTTTATGCTCCTACCATGATACTGATTATTTTTTATCACCATATCATCATTAAAAACACAGTTCGATCAAATGCAATTGGTGGCCTATATAGACAATTTAATGTCAATGTTATCATGTCAAATTCATTGTTTAAGTTTACACATAAGCCCCTTATCAATGCTGAGTGTCGAGTAGTTCCTACAAAGAATGTTGTAAATTTAAATCAATTTTGTTTTCTAAGATCTCTTAAGAAATGTCGTAGTGGGACTTTTATGCCTAGAATTTCAACATGGGACAATCTAACTTGATGTTTTTTTTATACAAACTCAGAACAAAGTATATAATTTTTTGTTTGTATCCAATAGTATAGTTAAAAAATGAAGCATATATTGAAAAAGCTGCAATTTGACCAAAAGCAACATGGGACAGTTATGCGTAGAACGGCAGTAGAGTCCCTAGAAAGAGTCACGACAAGAAGAACATGCAACACTTATTTCGATTAGTTCTCATTTTGCGTGCATGTATAATTTAGATGGGATGCTCGATAGGTAGCTCCGATAGGTAGATTTGGTTTCACTCTTTGCGTGACTCTATATATAGGGACTCTACCTGGGGGAGGGCGCAGTTTCGTGCACTCACATTTTAGGGGCTGCCATATAATGAATTTCACATATTCTTTCGTACGGCATGAACATAGTTGTAATCGTTGGTTGTATGAAGGACCAACTACCCAAGTAACCACAAGCATTATATTATTGCACTTATTCAACCTAAAATCAACATCGGTAATGCGGGTTCGCATCAATTTAACAGTTGTCAAGTAATGAAGCGTTAAATTAGCTTAAGAATGTAGTGATGCATTACCAATGCAATAAATCTATTTTAGCAATGTCTTATGGCATTACAATAGATATAGCATTAGTACGATCTTAGTGGGGCCCTTTTCAACTTTAATCCAACTTCAATGATGCACTAGACGTAATACATATGCCCTATATATGCATGCTATTACAGCCTCGTGGTTTCTTGGGTATTAACCCACAAGTTGATGACACCCGAAACTGTATATTTGTGCATGTTTTAACGGTGATTCAATTAATTTCTGCCTCATTTATCGGCAAGCTAATGTCATTTTCATTTTGCAGCACAGGGTGGGGCAGTAAGAGCGCAAGTCAATCCAAGGCTGATGGAGAGGGGTAATGGCTGACTCGCCACATGCAGGCTACATGATCGCCATAAGGATTAGGTTGGGGGAGGGGTTTGTTGTGTCTTTGGATTGAGATGATTGCGCTGCTACAACATGGCCTGAAATGTTTAATTTGTGTATTAATCGGTACTAGTAGTGAGTATTTTACCATAAATCTTTTTAAAGCAATTTGTTAATAGTATAATTTTGATTTAGTATATACTTACTTGGTCCTGGCTATACTTCTGTTCCTGTGCTCATGTGTCCAAATTCTTTTCCATTACATACGGCTCACGGTTTCTATGATACTCCCTGATTTGTTGAATTGGGCATCATTCAACTCTTGAAACCCGGAATAAACACTTGTTGCCTCACGGTGATACCTAAGTCGCGTGCAGGGCTTGAATTCCATCAGATACTTAAATCTCACAACCGCTCACGGCCATGATGGTTGTAAAACCGCATGCAGAGCATGAGTAACATAAAAATTAAAAGAGAAAGATTTTAGTATTTATTAGTAGCATGCAGGGTTTATGTGGGATTATTGGTGATATTCTCATAACAAATTCTCGTTTCTCTAACTAAAAAGTTTGAGTCATTCTAAACTAACCATAGATCATTGCACCGAATCTATTAACCTCACTTTTTTGACAGTTCAGGGAGCTTGTTTACAAGGTGTTAGAATTTGGACCGCTCAAACGAAATTTTTTATTGGCTTTTTTCGGATTCTACACGATTAGATTCAGGAAATGATGTAAAAATAAGCACTGGTGTCTGTTTTCCGGCAAGTTAAATTCAATTGCAACAAAATGAGCACAAAATCTCAAACCGATCGCACCGAAAATATTCCACGAAAATAAGTCCACGTAAACAAGCTCCCTGAACTGTCAAAACTGCATTGATGACGCCTTCGTGCAATGATCTATGAAGGAGATAAAAATAAAAAAATAAAAATAAAATGTCTGAACCCTACATTACAGCCTACTCTACAGCATGGGATCAGAGGACTGAAGCAGGCGTTAGTTCTTGAAGCCTGCTACTTTTGGTGTGGCGTTAGTGACAATTTGAACATTTTAAGCTCGGTTCACAGTGGATTATAATTTCTTATAATATTTCTACTATCAACCTACTAGTATCAGTAATGTAGATAAAACATTATTATACCTGGCTGATAAACAATGAAAAAATACTATCGTTGTGATAATCACTGCACTAAGTACAACACGGAAGACTTTACTCTCGAATCAAATTAACGAAAATTATGCCAACTTCCACCGCGTATATTGTGTTTGCTGCCTACAGCCTTCAAGAAATCTGAGTTGTCAAATTAGCACCACACGCAGCACCAAATTTTCGGCTTCACGATTGTTGTTCGTGGATGACAGCCGCTTCAGTCCTGTGCATGGGATCTAGTTGCTATCCTAAATATAAAATATTTCGAATAAAAACTTATTTGATACTTTGAAAAGAACGGATCTACCATAGACTAACTATGGATCTACCTTCTATCTAGCGGGTTTATTTTTAATTGTTGTTCCTTTCTATTTATTTATAGTGTGGTATGAAGGAAACAATCTCATCGCCTCGCAATACAACCACCCAAAAACTTGAAATTAGAGCGGCCGTATTGATTTGCCGTGTTTGAACTCTTTGAATTTTGCAAAAAAAAGAAAAAAAAAAAGGAGGTAACTAGAAAACAATATCCCTAAGGGGGGCGACCCCGGCGTATTGGTTAACATCCATACCTCTCACGTCTAAGTCACGAGTTCGAATCTCACCCCGGAGATGTTACGAAAATGCCCAAAAGTGGTGTTTGACTGACTACGCGGGAGATGAACCAGCCCGACGCTGAAAATCTCGATAATCAAGACAAAAAAAAATATCCCTAGGATATTGTACATGATTCACCAAACACTGGTACTGATATAAACCACATGGAAAGGTTTATTCTTCTGTTTCAAATGATGTTTCCTAAGCAGGCCCTCCGTGTCCTATATCGAATATACCAGCCCGTCTTCGTCTGTCTTAAGTAACACTTTTCTGTGACTATGTGCCTCACTTCGAATAGTCAGACAATTACCCCGATCAAAACATTCACCCTTTTCGAAGATGTTGCAATAACATTGACTTATTATACCATTAGCAAAATAGGTATTTTGGTTATTCATTCCATGAAACAAACGGATAAACAACGACATAAGTTGCCACGAAAATGAAAAGTGTACTTTTAGTCTTTTTCCCTAGATTGAAAGTAAGAAGTCTGAGAGTGTATTGCGGCCAGTATCACACCTGATGTTAGTGCTTTTATATAAACGTTCTACGACATGGCAGTGAAAAAATGACTAGAATATGTGATACTTTCACTACTGGTCAAATTCTTGGTCTCACATGCATGTTTATAACATGAGATAAACCCTCTCACCGTCGACAAGGTGAAAACTTTGACTCACGAAAGGTCATTTATCGGCAAGCTAATCTCGAACATGAAAATCATTTCTACTACTTCTAAAATATATTTTAATTTCGTTTGTTTTAATTAACATTTTGTTTTGACATTTTAAGTGATTAGCAAGAAGGGCTCTATATAAATAAATAAATAAATAAATAATTAAATAGTTATATCTATGTTTTGATTGAGTGGTGTTGTTTTCCCTGTTGGGAATATGGTTTTCCCTCTTGGGAGCGTATTGAATTTAAAAATTTGATAACCTACCCTACTACAATAATTGAAGCCTAGTTTACTAGCTGTCTGATGATCGGATGGGGGCCGTCGGGAAGGATTATCTGAGTTTTCCAGGATTATACCTTTTCTATCGCTGAGGGTCGGGAGACCAGACTATGGATCTCAGAATTCCTGGTTATCGGAGCGCAGTTCAGAATAATCCGAAGGATGTTGTTCTGAAGTTATCGATTGTGGCAATTGGCGCAACTCTCCCAGAACGCCGCGAAAACATTTTCCGCATTGACGGTACGAATGTGCCGAAGAAGCCATCGAGGTACTGCGAATTCAATACAGGCGCAACACCGCAGTCGCGTTTATCAAAGCCGCTAGTTTCGAAGTGGCACAGAACGTCATCGAGGGAAACAACATCAAACACGACATTACAGTCGACGCTACTCCACACAAAAAACTCCGTCTAGTGATGGAGAATGGAGCTGTAGTGGTGAGGCTTCATAATCTATCCGAAGATGTAACGAACAAGAGGATTACAAAATTTCTTAGCGCATACGGTGAGATACTATCGATCCAAAAGGAACTATCGGACGAAAACCACCACTTTCCGGGATTACCGACCGGTGTACGTATTGTATGGATGACGATGAAAAAGGAATTGCATCCTGCGTTACTATCGACGTAATGTGGTGAGTTTGCCATAATGGTATCTCGTGTGTGCAGAACAAAAAGCTGCTGGTCCAAAAACTGGCGACACTCTGACAACACAAAACAAATCAAATCAAAACAAATCGAACATCGTATTTGCATCACAAAACCTACTCATCAACATCCAGCAGGCGTTCACAAAGACCAACGGGCAAAAAATGCGTTGTGATGAGGGCAACGCATCATACAACAAATACTCAAATTTGTAAACAGTCCTACAACAGTCAGGTATAATATTGCGACCATCAACAAAAACAACATTACGAACATGACCAAACTTGACGCACTTCACGCACTTAATCCATAGACTAACTCTAAGACCAGTAGGTCCCATACAAAAACGATTTTTTTCTTGGCTCAGTCAGTACTAGAACATCGTCCCAAGCTCGGTCCCAAGCTCAATAATGCACCCCTTATAATGAACTCACATGAACACACTCTAAAATACTCTGTCAAAATAACACAGCAAATCAAAACAAAGGCGCAAATATGTATAACAAGGTGCTGGCTTCAAGGTGTAATTCGGACCAAGGGGTTCTACAACAGTGAACCAATTTCAAATCGCTAGTTACATATTGATTGTTGCTTAATCCATAGACTAACTCTAAGACCAGTACTGCCGTTATAAGCATAACTGTCCCATGTATATAGGGAATCTCATAGAACATGGGACAATTATGCATAGAACGGCAGAGTAGGTCCCGAACAAATACGATTTTTTCTTGGCTCAGTCAGTACTAGCATATCGGTCCCAAGCTTAATTATGCGCCCCCAGTAATGAACTCACACGAAAACACTCTCAAATATGCTGTTAATATGAAACAGCAAATTAAAACAAAGGCACAAATATGTATAGCAAGGTGCTGGCTTCAAGGTGTAATTCGGACCAAGGGGTTCTACAACAGTGAACCAATTTCAAATCGCTAGTTGCATATTGATTGTTGCTTATTCGAATGATGGAGTTTGACATCCTTTTTCTTCAGGGAGTGGGAAACGAGCAATTCACCCTCCCTGGCTTCAATTTCATCGCCAACGTTGACCATGCGAGAAGAGAAACTGCCATTGCCCTGAAAAACCACACACAATGTTCGCAAGTGGAGACGAATACAATACAATCCGTCTCTCAAGGCCACCATACAGCAACTGCAGCTTGATGATGTGTGACGAAAACTGCGTTCCAGGGACTCTAGTCATACGTTCATTACGGCCAGCTCTTCATCAAGACTGGATCGTGTATATGTCAGCAGAGGATTGTGTGAACAGTTACGAACTGTAAATACAAATGCATGCTCATTAACCGATCACTTGGCTGTAGCTTTCCGAGTTTGTCTACCTCACCTAGGTCAGGCTCATGGACGTGGGTTTTGGTCACTTCATCCACATATCTTTATCAACGAGAACAAAGCAGAGCTCCAAACAAAATACAGTTTTGGACTCGCCAAAGCGCAACTACCGAAGTTAGATGGACTGGTGGCTGACGTATGGCAAAGCAAAAATCGCTAGCTTGAAATCTAAAGCATAAGAAGATTTCCGTCATGCGGAGCATTCTCTCTACAACCAGTTGGACAGGCCTACGATGGCTACAACATAAATCCGTCGAAGCTAACAACAATAAACCGCCTGAGGGGAGAGATACTTGATCTGAAGAGACGGTTCACGCAATCCTTTGTACGTATTTGCGAGTTTATTGTAGCAGGATAACCAGTATCTGTATTCCAGCTGCGGGAAAGAAGGAAAAAGACAACGATACCTTGTATTGACGGCGACCAAGGGGAGATATTTGAAGATTCGCAAGCCATTCAAGACCACGTACACCAATTTTTCTCCGAGTTGTGCTCGGAGCCTGCTGCTGAAGTAGCACAAGACGTAGAATTTCAGTGCGACCAGCTAATCCTAGAAAATGGTACAGTTAACACAGCATGCATGGCCAAAATCAGCAGGGTGGATATTCCTAATTTCAGCTAATCCTAGAAAATGATACAGTTAACACAGCATGCATGGCCAAAATCAGCAGGGTGGATATTTGAATGGTGATCCGGACGAGCGCTTCCAAAAAATAACCGAGGCCAGATTGATGAAATAACGCACTAGCATCTAATTTTCCATCGGAATTTGTAAACGGTATTATCGTATTAGTGAAAAAAGGGAAATGGTAACACTGTAGGCTCGTATCGAGAGATTCTCTTCTCACCTTTGATTATAAGCAGCTCTCCCGAATCCTGAAGACACCGGAAGGAACACCGGAAGACCGGAGAAGATTCTCATTCGACGACCTTATACCCAGCATTATTCAACACGAGCAGAAACCAGAAAATTGAAATACTAAAATATTTTATCAATTTTCTCACCTGTACACGTAGATGAAGTAGTTTTTCATATACAAGTTGAAATTTAATAATTCATTCTGTAATTTATTTTTAAACAATATCAACAAATACAAAAATATTAAGGGGGGATGTACGGCCCTGAAGCCTTTTCTTCGAAATTCGAACTCCAAGTATTTCTTTTCATCGCTTTTCTCAAAACAGCATTTTCGGAGTTTTTGCCGGTGATAACTCGAAAACTCATTATTCGATTAAGCTGAAACTTATAGGATTTATTTATAATAGTATTACCAACAATCAATATGTAACTAGCGATTTGAAATTGGTTCACTGTTGTAGAACCCCTTGGTCCGAATTACACCTTGAAGCCAGCACCTTGTTATACATATTTGCGCCTTTGTTTTGATTTGCTGTGTTATTATGACAGAGTATTTGAGAGTGTGTTCATGTGAGTTCATTATAAGGGGTGCATTATTGAGCTTGGGACCGAGCTTGGGACGATGTTCTAGTACTGACTGAGCCAAGAAAAAAATCGTTTTTGTATGGGACCTACTGGTCTTAGAGTTAGTCTATGGTATTACCAACAATCAATATGTAACTAGCGATTTGAAATTGGTTCACTGTTGTAGAACCCCTTGGTCCGAATTACACCTTGAAGCCAGCACCTTGTTATACATATTTGCGCCTTTGTTTTGATTTGCTGTGTTATTATGACAGAGTATTTGAGAGTGTGTTCATGTGAGTTCATTATAAGGGGTGCATTATTGAGCTTGGGACCGAGCTTGGGACGATGTTCTAGTACTGACTGAGCCAAGAAAAAAAATCGTTTTTGTATGGGACCTACTGGTCTTAGAGTTAGTCTATGGTATTACCTTCTATATGAATTAAAAATTATTGTAATATTTTATTATTAAATATGGAAAAATGTGATAAAATGGCGGAACAAAAATTGGATTTTTATATAAAAGTTGCGCCAAAAGATCAATCTTTTTTTTTACTTTTTTTGCAATTCATCTACTAACTGTAAATGTAATAAATGTATTTTTTGGGGTTAGCAGGTTTCATATCAAAACTTTGACCAGGAGAGCCGGCACAAGTAAAATACGACTTTTTCAACACACTCTAACGGCCGCCATTTTGTTGAAAAAAAATTGGAAAAAATATTTTTCTATACTACATGGATACACTTATAATTGTAAAAAGTTTCGATTGATTTGAGTAAAAACTTCCCCTTGAATTTTTTTTTTAAATTAGTTTTTTTTCTCGTTCTAACAGTATAATCCCCCTTAAATAAAAAAAACATGAGATACGAACAACAACTTCCTATCTAAAGTATAGGCTACTTTGACGGACCAAGTGATTGGTGCTTTACAGAGGTGAACTTTGACATTTCCCGGCGAGTCGAGGTGACTTTGAGTGCGGAAACAGAATTGTCTGTGCTCTAACTGCATTTAAACAAATCTAACAATGGTGTTGAATAGGAGGCGAGCCATAAAAAATGAAATATTCGAACACAACAATGAAACCTGCCTGCAGTTTTCCAGTCAGAGCACTTCCTGAGCCGAAAAAAATATTCATTTTCTTCATGACTATCCACCCGCTGGTACAACGGTGTATGTTGTATGTCTGTCCCAGGCATAATCCAGTACAAAAATCGAAAGGGTGAGTTATGTCAGTGACGTAACTGCAAAGTTGTCGTAGGACTACTTGTTGATGTGAATAAATTGATGTCATCGAATTGATAAATTCCTACTATATTTTATTCAGTATAGAGAACCATGAAACTCTATGCTATTAGTGTGAGGCTTTATTATTCTCCACAAAAATTTATAGAAACTGCAGTTTGGGTCGAATTGACTGTTAAAAATATTTTGTGTGTTGTCCAAAGTGCTTGTTAGTGTTAAATTGATCCTCAGTTTACATTTACATTAAATTTACATCATAGAGCTATTAACAACGAACAACTTTACTTGACACCCAGTGGAACAGCTTGGACATTTTCGTTTTGCGAAAATTTCCAGTTGGCTGGAGCGGGAATCGAACCCTCACTTCATGGCAATCACTTGAACGACGGGTGACGCAACTAACCACTTGACCACGAAGATGACGTTGGCGATTGATTTGGCCATTTTCCCTAGGACGCGGCTTTCAAAGAAACGCAATGTTCAGCCGGTGCGTGGTAATGAAAATTTCGATGAGCTCAATAGAAAATTCAATCAGAAATACTCTTTAGTTGACAAATTCATGTGGTCGTCCTGAAAAGGACGGATGTTATTTCCGATGTTCTTTCGATGTTCTTTCCATAAACACGGTTCACAATTGTAATTGCCCTGTCGGTCTTGGGCTGTAGGATGGCCTGGGTTTCTGGCAGCACGTAATACTACAAACTACGACAAAATTTTTGCCATTTTCTTTATTTATTCATTCGTCAATCACATGTAGACTACATAATATCATTTACATTTTAGCTTACATTCTATGATTTCGCAGATTTTGGAATTTTGTCTTAGGCATATTAGGCATAGATTTTTTAAATTTTGCCTTGGGCATATTTAGATCAATCATTTCACAATGCTGATTGTACGCGGTTTTTATCTGATTTAACGGTCCAAATTTAGCATAGTTTGTACGATGACGATCCAACACGAATCGATTTCTGTTGTGTAATTGTCGAGTAGGAGCATAAAAATTTAATTTTGATAATATATAACTTGAGTCAATACGTTGCGAAATGATGTCATTTACGAATGAAACCATAGCATATTCCCGACGATCTTTCAAGGTTTGAATGTTGATAAGCATGCAACGTGCTTCGTATGATGGAGGAGGGAACACCGTCCACCCTAACTTACGTAGTGCATATAATAAAAACTTCTTTTGGACTGACTCTATTCGTTCTTGATGTTTTTTCATATAAGGTGACCAAACAACACTTCAATATTCTAATATAGACCTTACATATGCAATATAAAGTGTTTTAATAGTATAAGGATCTTGAAAATTATAGCTGAAACGTTGTATAAAATTTAACATATTGCTTGCTTTATGAACTATTGTGATATAATGATCCACAAATGTTAATTTAGAGTCTAAAAAAATTTCTAAATCTCTTATTTTATCACATTTTTCAACATGTCGATGACCTTATACAACTGCAACACTTGGTGTACTTTGTTTTCTGCTGTAAGTTATGTGATTACATTTTTTAACATTTAGTTTTAATAGACTTTTACAACACCACTTATGACTTGTAATGGCAAAAACTTGTATTTCATTCTGAAAAACATACATATCATCTTCATTACTGACTTCTAAAAATAGCTTCATGTCATCGGCATAGATAAGAACTTTGAGATTTTTTTAAAATTAATGAAATATCGTTAACATATAAAAGCCTTGGGGAACCTCCGAGGTGACATGGATTGTATTTGATGTTTTCTGATTGAATCTTACTATTTGCTGGCTATTTGCTACGGTTTCTCCGGGAGGCGGCATTTCAAGCAACGCCATGTTGAGTCGGTGCGTGGTAGTAAAGATTTCGATGACTCAAGAAAAAATTCAATCAAACACACTAGCAAGCCGTCCTAAAAATGACGAATTTTAATTGTTCACGAATAAAACGCGGTTCGATTGAAGTTTTCTTGTCAGTCTGTTTGAGCTGCAGGACCGTCGGGTGTTCAGCAATACACCACCCTATAAAATGATCAATTCGGAGAAGTTTATTTAGCTCCTCGTCGTTGCGGCCGGCCAGCTGCAAGTGACATGGGCACTTGAATAATCCTGGAATCATGGAGTTATCACCGCAGTGAGGTAGGCGAAGGCACCCGCACCAACGCGCTCTGTTCAGTTGCCCTTCCAGAGCAGATGGTGAATGCGACCGGCTGAGCACTGCCTTGCTCACTGTTTTTCTTCAGCTGCTGTAAAGTTGTTCGTGTGCTGCTGCTGTAAAGTTTTTTTTTCGTGTGATGCTGCTGCATGGAGTTGATATGTATTACTGATAGATGCTCGCACTGTCGGGCCCATTTTATATAATGGCATCGGGTACCATAGCATCATAGCATGGCAGGAAGGCGGTATCAACGAAAGCAATGTGAAGCAAATTTTACAAAAGGGGATGGGCCATAGTTGTTGCGGTCAGCCGTTTTGCAGTTCGGCTCGACTTAATTGTTAATACTATTTCGTTTATTGAAATCCAACGTGCTTGCTATATATAGAAATTATGAAAGATTTTAGGCCATTTTCTCCGTTCGCGGCTTTTCAAGCATCGCTATGTTGAGCCGATGCGCGGTGATGAAAATTTCGATGAGCTCAATAAAAAATTCAATCAGATATACTCTTTAGTTGACGAATTCATGTGGCCATCGGGAAACGGACGGATTTTATTTGTTTACGGAAAGAACACGGTTCACAATTGTAATTTTGTTGTCGGTCTTGGGCTGCAGGACGGCCTAGGTTTTTGGCAACACGTAATACTACAAACTACGACAAAATTTTTGCCATTTTCGAAGATTTCGATAACTCAAGAAAAAATTCAATCAGACACACTCTTTAGCAAGTCGTCCTAAAAAGGAAGAATTTTAATTGTTTACGAAAGGAACGCGGTTCGATTGAAGTTTTTTTCTGTCGGTCTGTTTGGGCTGCAGGACGACCAGGGTGTTAAGCAGCACACCACCCTATAAAATGATCAGTGTAGTTGCCCTTCCAGATCAGATGGTGAATGCGACCGGTTGAGCACTGTCTTTTCCACTGTTTTTCTTCAGCTGCTGTAAAGTTGTTCGTGTGCTGCTGCTGTAAAGTTGTTGTTGTTTGTGTTATGCTGCTGCGTAGAATTGATATGTATTACTGATAGCTACTGTTGTTGTTGTTTTCATAGAGGGACTTTAACTTCTGAGGTCATTCGTCCCTGATTGATAGCTACTCGCACTGTCGGGCCTGTTTTATACAATGGCATCGGGTATCATTGCATGGCAGGATGGCGGTATCAACGAAGGCAATGAGAAGCAAATTTTACAAAAGGGGATGTGTCATAGTTGTTGCGGTCAGCCGTTTTGCAGTTCGGCTTAACTTAATTGTTAATACTATTTCGTTTATTGAATTCCAACGTGCTTGCTTGTGTAAAATGGCGAATAGGGACTTACATATGCACTACTAAGCAAGATTTTAGGTCATTTTCTCCGTTCGCGGCTTTTCAAGCATCGCTTTGTTGGAACGACCAAGATGGTCAGACCAGGTGGAGCAAGACAAGGTTTCCAAGGGATTGGAGAAGAGCAGCCACGAATCGGGCAATATGGAGGGATATTGTGTATCAAGCTATGCTATAGTATTGTGACGTTATGCCATGTAAATAAAAAAAATGTTGAGTCGGTGCGTGGTAATGAAAATTTCGATGAGCTCAAGAGAAAATTCAATGAAACATACTCTTTAGTTGACGAATTCATTTAGTCGTCCTAAAAAGGACGGATTTTAGTTGTTTACGAAGGGAACACGATTCACAATTGAAATTTTCTTGTAGATCTTCTGGGGCTGCAGGACGACGTGGGTGTTTGGCAGCACATCATCCTGTGAAGTGGTCAAACCGGAGAAGTTTATTAAGCTCCTCGTCGTTACGGATGGCCAGCTGCAAGTGACATAGGCACTTGAGCAATCGCGTATTCCGAAACCGCAGCGATGTAAACGAGAGCACTGGTAACAACGCGCTCTGTTTAGTTGCCCTTCAGATGGTCATGCGCTTGTCCTTAAGGATTCACAGCGAGAACTAATGGTTGGTGGGACTTCACCAATTGTTTAATTTTAGCTTGCACGGTAACTGTGGAAGTTTTAACCAATCATTTCCGACCCATAGCTATATGCGTTTAAACATTTTTCTTTAAAGTACTTTTTAATTAGTTTTATCAAATGTAATAAATAAAGCTATCAGCCAGGATCCAGCTTTGATGTTCTACCTTTCGAATGAAATACTTATCTTGAAATTTCTGGGACAGACATACAGCGTACAGCCAGCGGTTGGATAGTCCTAAAGAAAATGAATTTATTTTTTGGCTCAGGAAGTACTAGCACGCCGGTCCCAAGCTCGGTTCCAAGCATAACGATTCGCCCCTAATAACGTAGCTCACACCAGCACACCCTCAAATAATGTATCGAAATAACAAAGTGAATCAAAACAACAACAATGACACTACTGTCGAAAGGTACCGAAAAGCGCAAGCATTATTACAAGGTGCAGACTGCAAGGTTTACTTCGGACTAAGGGGTTCGAACAACAGTATTTGACAGTTTGTACAACGCTGTACCATAGACTAACTCTAAGACCAGTAGGTCCCATACAAAAACGATTTTTTTCTTGGCTTAGTCAGTACTAGCACATCGGTCCCAAGCTCGGTCCCAAGCTTAATGATGAACTCTCACGAACACACTCTCAAATATTCTGTCAAAATAACACAGCAAATCAAAACCAAGGCGCAAATATGTATAGTAAGGTGCTGGCTTCAAGGTGTATTTCGGACCAAGGGGTTCTACAACAGTGAACCAATTTCAAAATCGCTAGTTGCGAATACTTCATCATTTCTCAAGAGTGATGATGACATGCACTGAACGAAGGATACGGGTTATACTAAAATAGATCAAATTACTGGTCGCAGTGGTTTATGTCCCGAAAAGAGGAAAAAAAATTGATGTACATACAATGTACTTCAATTTAATTTCAGAAGAGAGCGGTTCCATATCATTTCAGCAACGAGTAATTTTCATATTTTTTGATTTGCATGAAACCTTGCATACACGTTTTTGGGGAAGAAAAACGCCGTTTTGCATACTTGGTTCGCCATTTTGAATCTAGCCTTACTTATGAGAAGGGCCTATGAAAAATGCACATGATATCTTCAAAAAATTGTATCTCGGAAACGGTTTGTCCGATTGGTTTGGTGTCTTGGGCGAAGTTTTAGACAATTGTTGGTGCTATAAGGAGAAAATATGCACGGTAAAAAAAAAGTTTGGTTTTTGTGTTTTGAACTAAAATATAGATTTTCCCTTAAAAGTGACCTGTTAATATTTTTTTAATTATTCTTATGTTATAGCTGACTTAAAATGCTATTTAGTGCACAGTAAGTTGTTCTGGAGAAAAATAGGTTACAATGAAAAAAAAAATTAAAAAAATTACAATTTTCAAAAAAGCTATTAAGAAAAGTCAAAAAAGTTTGTCTCCCTAATTTTATGAAAGTACATCAAATTTGCAAGCAAAAAGTACTTCGGTAACATTTTTCTAAGATGCACCGTTTAGAAGATATTACTGATTTAATATTGATTTTTTTGATAACTTAATAAGTTTTGGCCCTTTTCGGATGTACTCCGTGTTTTTTCAGTTTCAAAAGTATTTTTTTCGGAAAGATTGGAAAATTTTGAGTTAAAATGACACTGACAGCTTAAAGATTCGATTGAAATTCTCTGCCTTAAAAGTATTTTGAAAAACAAGTTACAAAATCCCACTATCAGGAACAATGATTTCTTCAAGTTATTTTTGGTGTATTGTGTTGAAAATGTGCATTCAACTCTTGCATATCGCCTAACAGTTTAATCCATTTAAACTGGATGTGTTTATACTGTGCATATTTTCTCTCTATTGCCGAACATTGCCCCAGACATCAAACCGATGAGACAACTCGATTTCGAGATACACCTTTTTGAGAACTGCAAATGCAAGCTCCTCAATTAGCAAGATTCAAAAGAGCGAATTAAGCTTATTTTTCAGGGATGGTGATTGTGCGCAATAAAAAATAACATTATATGTTGGATATCATCAGTTTATTTTTATTCCTGTATTTTTATAAAATTATTGTTTACACAACTTTCTTAACAATATCGAATATTTTAGCATCATTGTCAGGACAGTTTGAATAAATCTTTGCCTTTATTGTATTTTCTGATAGAGGAAGAAATGAGTGGAATTTTTGAGTTCCTTGAATTGTTTTTGCATTATTATATTAATTATTTAGCTGCAAAGACATATTTTCGTATTCTTCTGTAGTAGAATAACAAAATGACAACTTTGTAAGTTCTTCTTCTTTTCGTTTGTTTGCCCAATTAAACAACTCTCTTGCAGTCTTTATCGGGTGTTCGCGTTCTTTGCCTAAACTTGCTCTGGTAGCCATGCGTTTTATCGTACCTCCAATAGCATCGCATGGACCTTTTCCGTGCGATGTTGCGAAGAAATGCCATTCAGCGTCAATACCATACTTTGACTTAAATTTACAAAGGCTAGAAAAGTTTTTTCGGTTTTTATACTGTGAAGCAGCACCATCTGACATAAAATAATTTTTTTTTATGTTTCTATTTTGATCAATTTGTAAAAAGTTTATCATTTTATCAATAAACAAATTAACAGCGACTGAATCATGTCTTAGTTCTTCAGAAATTATAATGAAGCTAAAATGTTTAATTTGCATATTTTCAGTATAATATATTACGAATGGATTGTGGCCTGTTGCACGTTCCAATGGTGTGATTTAACTTCATCCTGCAAAATGAAGCTGTAATTTTCAGAAAAGTCACAAATAGCTAAAAATTCACCATCTTGCAAGTTTTGTTTTGTAGTTTTCAAAAAATTGGATTGTTCGGTTTTTACAAAATCATGCGGAATCAAACTTTCTAATTTTGAGCTGAAAAATGAAACAAACTCATCGGTTTGCTTTACAATAGTTTCTAAATCACATCTGTCAGTGGTAACCCATTGTTCGAATGAAAGCTTTTCAACAAAGTTTTCTTCCAGTTGTTTCAATAAACTGTCTTCTAAAACTGAGGTATCTGGGCAGTTTTTACATCTTCGTAGATGGCAATGAGTTGTCTTATTTTCGCAAAGTAATCTATTCGTTAATGTTTTTAGATCATTCAAGACATTGTATTTTTTTAAGCTATGTAGAATTAAATTGACATTTTCATGCGTAGTGCAAACGCAAACATTATGTGTTCCTGTGATAGTCAATAGTTTACATTGCCTTGGCCGGAGGCTTGCAAATGATGAAAACCCAATTTTTACATTGACGTACATTTCATTAAAGCGATTAAAAGCTTCTCTCAATGTCATCATTAACAATCTTTTCTGAACAGCTAATCTCTTCTTTCCTGTCTTTACGCTAACAAAATCTCTTTGGCCTGGCATTGCACGGCTTATATCATCGTCCTCAAAAAAATTCAAAACCAGTTCTTTTGTTGCATTACTCAAAGCTTTTCCAGAGCTTGAACCTTGAGATGAATCAAATACATTATCTCTTTCCTTTCTTGCATCTGATGCCATATTTCTACTCGTTTCAAATTCGTCTACAATTTTTTGTACTGACCATGATTTTGGTAACAATGATAAAATTAATAGTTTTTCTTGCCTTGTGGCTGAATTTAAAAATTTCATTTTCATATTTTCTATGACTTCATCACACTCGTTTGCTTTTTCTGTTTTAGCGTCTAATTTAAAAAGATTTCTTCGTACACCTTCGACGATTTCAGCGCACTTTTTTTCAGGATAGTGAACATTTTTAACCTTACCTAAATCTATAGGCGAAACACGAATAGCTGCTATTCCTCGGTTGAATATTTCGACGTCTACAGGCATCGTGAAGTCTTCATTTGATTGAATTGTGCTTAGCGTTGACGCTGATAGTATCGTGACCAAACTTTCATAGCTTTGCGAATCAGGTACATCAGGTATGGTCTGAAAAGTTGGCATCCTTGAGCCGCCGGCTACGCTTTGTTCTTCGTTTTGGGTGAGGTGAGCTCTTGAATCAATATGTAGACGGCAAGACGAACAAATACGAAAATCCTTGGTGTTCAGTGTGGAAACCTTGGAAAATCCAATTGATTTTAGTTTTTGGATGATACCATCCGTGAGATATCGCAGCTCTTTCGAACACTGAATGTCTTTGAATGGGCGAATACATTTTATTTTACTCATTTTGTAATCTGTAACATAGACAATATTTTCCAATTGTTAGTTTTGTACGAAAATATCACAAAACATACAATTAAAATGTGTATTTAAAACTTACCTTTGCACTAAAACGTGTTACACTTTCCTTTACAATTATTATGTTATCAAACAACACTAGATCTCGTTCAAAAATACAGGATTATGAGCTGAAATTACTATAATCACTATGCTACTAGCAACCTTTCTGCATTTACTGTTTGGTAGATACTGAATTAATTCAGAACCGAGTCAGACATTATTATACAGCTCACGGGTAGAAATCATAGAATACTGGGTAAAGACTGTTGGAAGATAGGTGGAGTTGAACGCTCAGGTATCGTCGAACCTTCAGGTACGAGTTTGGAGAGTTGGAGCGAGGTAGATTTGCTGGCATAGGTATATTGTTATTGAAGAAGATTGTAAATTGTATATACCTGGAATGAATAAAGAGTGCGGCGGTTGTTGATTGAGGTATCAGTCGGCAGCCGTCTAGTTTGATGGAAGGTGACTAAGACTGCGTTCTTTTTGTTTATTATTAAGAAACGGTCATCGACGGAGCTAGCCTCGTTATGGCCATGGTGGACTAGTTCCAACAAAGACCATGTTTACAATCACCAACTGTACGTAGTACAGCTAACTGGTATCTAATTACCTGTATCTAATACTCGTTAGCACGTTTTCAGCACAACGCACCAAAAATCACTTGAAGAAATCATTGTTCCTGATAGTGGGATTTTGTAACTTGTTTTTCAAAATACTTTTAAGGCAGAGAATTTCAATCGAATCTTTAAGCTGTCAGTGTCATTTTAACTCAAAATTTTCCAATCTTTCCGAAAAAAATACTTTTGAAACTGAAAAAACACGGAGTACATCCGAAAAGGGCCAAAACTTATTAAGTTATCAAAAAAATCAATATTAAATCAGTAATATCTTCTAAACGGTGCATCTTAGAAAAATGTTACCGAAGTACTTTTTGCTTGCAAATTTGATGTACTTTCATAAAATTAGGGTGACAAACTTTTTTGACTTTTCTTAATAGCTTTTTTGAAAATTGTAATTTTTTTAATTTTTTTTTTCATTGTAACCTATTTTTCTCCAGAACAACTCACTGTGCACTAGATAGCATTTTAAGTCAGCTATAACATAAGAATAATTAAAAAAATATTAACAGGTCACTTTTAAGGGAAAATCTATATTTTAGTTCAAAACACAAAAACCAAACTTTTTTTTTACCGTGCATATTTTCTCCATATAGCACCAACAATTCTCTAAAACTTCGCCGAAGACACCAAACCAATCGGACAAACCGTTTCCGAGATACAATTTTTGAAGATATCATGTGCATTTTTCATAGGCCCTTCTCATAAGTAAGGCTAGATTCAAAATGGCGAACCAAATATGCAAAACGGCGTTTTTCTTCCCCAAAAACTTGTATGCAAGGTTTCATGCAAATCAAAAAATACAAAAAATAAAAACTGGAAAAATTTCCCACTTGTTCATGGAATCGCTCAAGAGGAAGTGTTTTCGATAATTATTATTAATACCTAAATTGTTACATTTCTCACTTCAATTTTACAACTGTTTATCCACCACCTTCTCCTTCCCTTGCTATGTTAATTATTGAGATAAGTATACATTACCGTAGCAGGACGTTGTTGTTGGCTTAGCGTTGATTGGGCGGAAAAATTTATAGTTGATGCGATTAGTTCCGCTGAATTGTATTTCGCCAGGCTCTTTTTCTTCTTCAAATCATCTATACAAGGGAGACGGTACGCTGTTGGTGGCAATCTTAATGTTGTCTCCTGCTCATTAACTGTATCTGCCACTTTGTTGTACAGCGGATTTGAAAATAAGGCAATATCTTTGTCGCTAAATTGTTCTCCCCAGTCCCACACAGGTCTCAAAATGATGCGATCGTTTATATGAGCAATTTGCCTTTCAGTCTCAGAATTAAACTGAAACGTGTCGAATAAAGGCAAAAACACGGAATCCCACAGACTTGTGAGAAAAGTTTCGGAGTACTCAAATTCTTCCGGGTACTGCTGCAACAGCTGCCACACACAATCCAAAAATAGTAAAAATAATGGGCTTCGTTCATTTGAGTTCATGTTATACACATGCCCAATGCGATCACTGAAAGGATGGCCCAAACAAATCCACTCTTTTTGTATAAGGATTTGAAGACCATTAATTGATCGGTAGTTTTTATCTAACAAAAGTTGCACTAAACTCGACATAACACTACACATATCCCTTCCACTAATTTCCTGCAATACGACGGTACGCCCACTCATTATTATCTTAGCAGCTTCCAGTGATTGCTTTAAACAGACCGAAACATACAGTAGCCAGTACGTCTTATCGAGTAATGAATGAAATCTAGCATCTTGTTGCTGAAAAGAAATGCTATGTTTATAATACCGCTTTTATGTTTCTTTTCATCGTTAAATTCCTTACCATAAATTCACGATCGTTTTCTGGTATACATAACTTTCTTAGCTTAATGTAACTTAAGTTAACATCCTGAATGCTTGGTAGTAGTTTGGATAGTTCCATGAGATGTAACGGTTTTTTCAAAGGATCACATCGACGAACATGCTCCAACATCGCATTTTCTATTGTAGAATTGGCAATTTCTGGTACTAATTCTGCCATCCGCACCAACGCTGCGTTTTTATAACTCCAAACCTAAGAAGTGAAAATATTTGAAACATAGTTAATTAGTGTCCAAGTGATAAAATAGAGTATAGGGAAAAAAATATCTTAGCGCCAACAAAATCTTTCTTCATCTTAATTTCAATTACCAGGTCCCAGGGCTGGTCTGGTTCTTTACCATTTTGGAAAGAAGCACACATGTGTTGCCAGATCAGTGAAAATGCAGCCCAAAACTGCTTCTGATGTAGTGAGATAGTGAAATAGTAGAAATGCTGCATTTTATCATATAGAATCAGTTTAAATAGTTTCAAATCAAATAAAAACAAACCAGCACACTTTTGGAATTCATTACCAGGTAGGGGAACTGTTCCATTATTCATCTCATGATCCATTATTTATATTAATCGGAAATGTAGGTTTGATGTATCAATCAATTGATTCGTTTTGTGGCTTGCTTTCAACAACAATTAAAAATAATTAAAATTAACAATCAATAAAAATCAGAAATAAGATGAAAATACGAATGGTAACCCTAGATACTATACTTTTATCGAAATCTTTTAGCGTGAAGCGATTTTGCTTATTTAATTTTAGGAACATTCTAGTTTTTAAGATAATGGATTCCGGTTAAATATTGTTCGCGGCGTGGGTGATCGAATGAGCACAGAAAAAAAACAATAAATTTCTCAGCGGAAGATACGAGAAAAGAAACTAAAAGTGGAACCAAAGGAGCAGGATCAGCGAGGAAACATCAAACATTACTGGTGAGATCTAAGCAATTATAAATAAATACGAAATACATACTACTAAATACGTGCCACGATCGTAACAGAACATGTTGCAAAAATGGAAGTGTAAATATAGTACAAATATCCAATTGATATAAGTATTGTGTTTATGCGGGGCTTGTTGTAAGTGAAAGTGACCTCGAAATGGACGTGAGTGACCAGGGAATGGATCTCAACAGAGCTATCACCTTTCAACACCCGGACTAAAAATGTTTCCAGTTTGTGATTAGAATCAAAGATAGCTGCAGACAGTTTTCTTCCATTAAAGCACTGCCGGACAGTGAGCGTTGGATTGTACACAGACACACACACACTCTCACACACACGCACACACACACACACACACACACACACACACACACACACACACTTTTTAGAATCAAACACGAGTTTCGGTTACTATATGATATATTTGACAGATAAAAATAAGAGATGAACCGAACGGTAAAGCAGGGATAATTAGGAGTTCGGTACACGAGAACCAAGAAAACTCGGTGAACTGAACCGAGCATTCGCTGAATATTCTTAAACGTCAAACACTTCTCTCTGAGTCAATTCCGTGACGGCTATGCCTACCGAAAAACTCGGTTATTTTAGCTGACTTTATAAGACCTAAAAACTAGAAGGGACTGCCCAATGGGGTTGTACGCAAAATTGACTAAATTGTGAAATCTTGATCGCTTGATTGTTTAAAGAGTGGCTTGACCACGGCTTCGGTTCGCTCGGAAACCTCGTGTTTAGCTAGCTCTCCCGGCAGCATGATCGAAAAGCGGTTTGTTTCCAAAGACGTCAGGGCCATCCGCCAATTGTTTTAAGTCAGTCGGGCAGCTAGGCTTTCAATGCGCTCGGACATGTCATTTACGAAGCTGTTCATAATGCTTATCGCTTTGGAGGAAACGACCGAATCGGGTTAAAATGCTTCAGCACCTGGTAGATGAAGTGCTCTACGTTTTCTTCTTCCAAACCTTGCTGCAGAGGGTTGTGGTCTGGGATTCAAAGTCTATTATTGCCGACAGACGTCTAGGTCGAAATAGTGCTAATTGAACGATAGACCAGCATTGGAAAGTAAATATGTAAGAAAATTCTAATGTTAACTCTTTAGATAGCATTTGGTGGCCCTAAAAACGACCGTTTGGTTTTAATAATGATACGGCTCTGGTTGTATTTTCTACGATGGTTATGAGGGCCACAATCTTTAACGCGTAGATTATAGCTATGGAAACACATACTTGCAGTCATATGCTGCGACATTTCACTTTCTCAGAATTATTTGATTCCTATCGAATGATTGAAATTTCGAACAGCACAAGAGAAATATTCAACCAAACAAACCCTTTAATAAGCAAGCTGATTTGGTCGTACTGAAAAGGACGGATATAGTTGACGGGAAAGAGACATTGTTCGCGATTGAACTTGGGTTTTCTAGGTTCAGCTCCTTGTCGGTGCGGGGCCATCTGCAGGTGACGTGGGATGATTTTTGTCCCGTTGTTCTCACGGGTGGCTTTTTACCATCAACTCATAGGCTTAAGCACCCTTCTTTATCGCAGCGATGTTGACGGGAGCATCGGCCCAAACAGCCAACTGCACCAACTTCTCTGGATAACCTGCTCACCAGTGCACCCTCCAGTGTGCTCGCTCGCCTATTGCGTTGCTACAGCACATTTTTCTCTGCAAAGCACTACGACTACCGTAAGACTGAATTAAATTTTCTGCTTAGAGCTGGTAATGGCGTTGGATGCTACTGCACGAAAGAAGGCGGTACCAACGAAGACAATGTGATACCAGTTGTTTTGGTGGCCCTAAAAAGGGCCATTTTGGTTTCGACCATCTCATTTCATCATGACTCGTGTTTGGCTAGCTCTCCCGCCGCCATGATTGAAATGCAGTTTGGATTTCCAGAGACGTCAGGGCCATCCGCCAATTGATTTAAGTCAGTCAGGCAGCTACGCTTTCAATCCGCTCGGAAATGTCATTTACGAAGTTGTTCATAATGCTTATCGCTTTGGAGGAAACGACAGAATCGGGTTAAAATGCTTCAGCACCCGGTAGATTTGGTGCTATTCGTATTCTTCTTCCGAACCTTGCTGCTGGAACTGTTTGCCTTCCGAGATACTGAAGCGAGAATGCACCATAAGAGCATATTCGGTTGATGTGCGTGTTTATTCTCCGTCTCGGGCGAGACGAAAAAAGTTGAGTCATTTGTGTCAACCGATTCCCTTATTCGGATGGAGCGACAAAAGTCAATACGGATGAACACCGATGAATTTTTGTTGCATTCCACAAGTTGATGTACATCGACAAAAGTTCGCGTCATGCAACATTTTCGAGCGAGAACAGTCAACACGTCTGAGGCAGTAGAGAGCCAATTCAAAACAAAAAAATGGAGGTGAAGATGTAAGTTCGTTCACACATGAAAAGTGCTGTAAATTGCAAATATTTTAATTTTCAGGCTACGTGTTACCAATCGGAAGCAGTTTGACTTCCTTGTTGGCCAAATGGAGGCGCACCCGTCGGTGGCCAAAAGCCAAAAGTACTGTGAGCTCTCCGGTATGAAGAGCGCTTCGTATGACGGGATATGGAAGCAATTGACGGCAGGACTTAACAGCCGCGGTCCTCCAACTCGGACTGCTAAGGAATGGCAGAAGGTAATGTGCATAAAAAAATGTAAATGTTTTATTTAAATCTTAACTTATTTCTTTACAGGTTTGGGGTAGTCACAAGCTAACCATCAAGCTGGCCCACAACAAACGCGAGGGTAATGCGACTGGGGGAGGACCAAACAGCATGAAGGTTCTTTCACCAACCGAAGAAGCCGTGCTCAACCTGATGTCTTTGGATAAAACGGTGAACCAAAACGGTGCGTATAGTGGCAATTGCAAAACAAAAACAGTTTAGCAAAAGCGTTTTTGCAACTGATAAAACAACATTTCTTGTCAAATCGACTAAAAAAAAATTTACTTAACATATTTCTAGGTCCTGCATTTGGTCTTCCCCGGCGTTCCAAGGTCAATGATTCTCGTCTGAATTTGTCTCACTTCTTCGAGCACCATGCACCGCGGTATGCAGGATGAAGTAGCGGATGCGTGCGAGGATGAGGACCCAGTTATGGAGTACGAAGAGGAAGATGAAGAGAATGAGAATGGATGCCACAGTCGTAATAATGCAACTACCGTAACATACCAACGCAAACGGAAGCATCCGGAGCAACACGATGTGCCTAACGAACTGCTTATAGAGCAAACAGAGTGCATGAAAAAGATGCATGACCGAAGAATGCGCCAGGTACGCTCGGAAAATGTTCAAGCTACGGGAACAAGAAGTGCAATTTCGTCGGGAGTACTTGCTGCAAAAACAGAAGGACCGGAAAGATGAGCTGGAATATAAAGTGGAATTATTGAAATGCAAAAAACAGAAGCTTGAAATTCTGGACCGTAAAAGGAAGTAGAAGGATAAATCGTTATGATTATTATTTTTAATAAGGAAGCTCTCGTTCACCTATGAAAAAATAACTTTCATTCGTAATTTGTCGTATAGACCGATTTGGTTTAGATAAGCTAATAGTTTTTCGAGTGCACCTAAAAATGCAGTTCATTATACATTGGCCTCCACGCGGCTTGGCATTCGTCGTTAGTTTGTTTTAAAAGTGAGAATGAAGCAAGCCCAAGACTTTTGCCTACGAAGCATTGGGTTTAAAGCTGAAAGCTTAAATGCTTTGCCGTGTCCTGGGTGGCTCTAAATTGAACAATAACAATGTGGAATAAGTGGCAAAAAACAGTGGGTTGGATGAAATATGAAAAACATTAACGGGATAAGCTTGGTAGGTCCGCTCCCGACCAGGAAAATGTCCATTAAGCACGTTAAGGAAGCGGAGGGTGTTGAAATGCGTTACGGACAATAGGTAGGATTTTTAAATGCCTAAAATATAAAAAATAGAATAGACAGCTCAAGTGAATTTGAAAATTAATTAACAACAAATTTATAGGAAACAAAATAGTGATGGTACTAGATGATGCTTGACGTGATTGAAGGACCCAGCGGCTGCATTACAAAAGACAGCATCGTAGAAGACAGCAGCCCAGAGGAGAAAATCCAGTGAAGTGGGACGTAGTTGCAAGACGAGAACTATACGAGGAACAGCGATCACTTGTTTCATACCTAATCATTATATATTTGCATTTCTCAACTATTTCTCAACTTTCCCTTTTTACCTCACTATCCGTATGTAATGTATCTGAAACTCGTAAGACTGGTAAACCCGACGCCTGCTTATGGAAGAACCCGGTGGACTATACGGTCTAGCGCATATCCATAACGGGAAAAGCTTGGTAGGCCCTCACCTAGTTTTACAGCAGATGTCAGATTAACCCTTATGTGATCGACAGGGTACCCGGGTAACTTACTTACTACTAAATTTCATAGTTTATCTTAAACCAAGAAGCTGAAATTTAGTCACATCGCACTTGTTTACCTTACTGAGCGCATATTTTGTTTATGTTTTTTCTCCGTTTCATATCGTGCTATAATTACTGATTCATCGTTCTCAGTGTTATTAATGTTTACCATACAACTTTTCGAGTGAAGTCTTGTTTGTGTATGAGCTAGTTTTTAAGAATTAGTGTTGTGATTTTCGTGAAAGTGGACCTTAAACATTTCCCCTACCACCTCCCTTCGCTCGATTTTTGTTTTGTTCTGTGTGAGTAGTAACTTTCGAACATCGACAGTGAGTGGTAACTTTCGAATAGCCGACAACATTTTGTCCAAGCTTTTAAGCCTATCATCGCTATAAAGTTTCGTTACCGTTTTAATTCACCACTTGTGCTACGTGTCGTCTACAGCAAGGCGTTGTGATCACCGTTGAGGGACATGGAAAAGAATTGCGCTTAATGCAGTCTGACCATTACTGGCATTGATTATGTTGCCTGCCGTGGTTACTGTGGTTCCATGTTCCACATGACATGTTCTGGTGTGTCTCGAGCACTATTGGGCTATTTCTCGTCACATAGGAAAAACCTATACTGGATGTGTGATAACTGTGCTGATTTGTTCGATAACTCCCATCTCCGCACCATAACGAAACACGCGGATGAAAAATCACCTCTGACATCGCTTACTGATGCTATTAATAGCCTGCAAACGGAAATAAAAAAGATCTCTTCCAAGCCGGTACTGTCATTACAATCCCCAAAACTCAATCGCTGGCCGACAGCTAGTGAATCAATGCGTGCCAATAAACGGCCCCGAGAATTCGATTCAGGGGTACGCACATTTTCTGAGTGTCAATCTGGATCAAAGCACCTCAACCCAAAAGTAGTTTCAGTACCTATCAGCATGAAACCAATTGATAAGTTTTGGCTGTATTTTTCGCGTATTAAACCTGATGTGACGAACGAAGCAATTATGGAAATGGTTAAGGCAAACTTAGGACTGGAAAACAATCCCGATGTGGTAAAACTGGTCGCCAGAGGTACTGACACAAGCAACATGTCATTTATCTCGTTCAAAGTTGGTCTCGATCCAGCCTTGAAGAACATCGCACTTGATCCCTCGACATGGCCAGAGGGAATAATGTTTCGACATTTCGAGGACTACAGCTCCCAAAAATTTCGGAGACTGTCTACTTCAAATTCAGGCGCATATCCAGCAGCACTCAGAGCTACTCCAATAGTGACAATGCAACTACAAGCAAGACTCTACCGCAAGATTTTACTCCGGGACGCACCGAACACAGCACTCTGGAAGCCCTCAATCCCCCAATCGTTGTCGAGCCATTCCAGCCAGCGACCAGCAGCCGTCCCGGCCCTACGTGTGGGTGCGGAGAAAGGGGTTTTCAAAACGTGAATACACGTAAGTACGTTTGCGCTAATTGCCCTTCAAGACCTGATCCGCCCTCCGTTTCCATCGTTTTTTCATTGTTCGACGCATCTCAACAATCCCAGCTTGTGAGCCGAACACCGGGACGCACCCAACACAGCACTATGGAAGCCCTCAATCCCCCCACCGTAGTCGAGCCACTCCAGCCACCGACCAGCAGCCGTCCCGGCCCTACGTGTGGGTGTGGGGAAAGGGGCTTCCAAAACGTGAATTCAGGCAAGTACGTTTGCGCTAATTGCCCAGCAAGACATGAATCGCTCTCCGATTCCAGGCCAAGATCCAGCTTATCAGTTTACTACCAGAATGTGCGAGGTATGCGCACCAAAATTGCTCGCCTTCGTATGATGTTGTCTAGTTGCGACTACGATTTGCTCGTTATCACCGAAACCTGGCTTCGTGACGACATCGAAAGCGCAGAGATTTCTCCCGACTACACATTTTTCCGCTGCGATCGCAGTGCAGCAAGCAGTCATCACTCACGAGGTGGTGGTGTGCTGATAGCCGTGAAGCATCATTTACGCTGCGAGGCGTTTCCACTTTCAAATAGCGAACAATTGGAGCAAGTAGCTGTTCGGGTGAGTCTGGATCACTGCTCCCTCTACATCATCACAATTTATATCCCCCCCAGCTCGTCCGCTGACCGGTATTCTGACCATGCAAATGCAGTGCAGAGCCTCGTAAACAGTGCGTCAGCAAAGGATATCATTTTGTCTTTGGGTGACTTCAACCTCCCATATTTGCAATGGGAGTTGGACGAAGAGTTGAATGGCTACATCCCTACGAACATTTCATCAGAACACGAGCAGTCTCTCATCGAAGCATTATCCGCTACCGGTCTTCGGCAAGTTAATCACTTCGTGAGCATCTACAGTCGAATCCTTGACCTAGTTTTTGTAAGAAGTCTGCCAGAATTTCTAGATCTAGTTGAACCTCCTGCACCACTTTTACCAATTGACAACCATCATGTGCCGTTCGTTTTGCTATTTGACGTCGGCGACGCTATTCCGACTTCAATCGACGACGTTGACAGTTTTGGCTACGATTTTAACAGGTGTGATTTCAATCAGTTGAATATAGCGTTTGGAGAGGTTGATTGGAGCTTTCTCGCGAGGACCGTAACGATCGATGAAACATCTGTAGCATTTTACGACAAGCTCTTCGAAATTTGCAGCATTTTTGTACCGCGCAAACGATGTGCGGTTAACTCAAATTTCAACAAACCGTGGTGGACCGCTGAGTTGCGACATCTTCGCAACTTACTCAGGAAGGCACGCAATCACTATTTCCTCTCGAAATTGGAAGCCGACAAAACCATTCTAAGAGAAGTTGAGACTACATTCAAATCTGTTTTGCAATCCACTCACGACGAATATTTATCCGAGATTCAAGCAAGCATCAAACATGAACCAACACGATTCTGGGGTTTCGTAAGAAAACTGAGATCCTCTGCTAGTATTCCTTGCAACATTACATACGAGAAGGCTCATGCTAGCTCTAACGCAGAAGCCGCTAATCTCTTCGCAGAATTCTTCGAGAATGTGTTCAGTAAGTCGTGTCCTGTACCTCGTCACAATTGCTTCACGCATATTTATTCGCACAACATTAACTTTCCCGTCATCCAATTCTCCTCTGATGAAGTACTGAAGGTCATTTACAATCTCGACTCCAAGAAAGGATCCGGAACAGACGGCATACCACCACTACTCCTGAAAAAGTGTGCTATGAGCCTCGCAGCCCCTGTCACGATTTTATTCAACCGATCGCTTAGCGAGAAAACATTTCCTTCCGTTTGGAAGAATGCTTCTATCGTCCCCATCCATAAGTCAGGAAACGTCAACCGAGTCACAAACTATCGTGGTGTTTCCATTCTATGTTGTTTAAGTAAAGTTTTCGAAAAGCTGATGCACAATGTTCTCTACACAGTAGCCGCGCCATTAATTTCTGAAAATCAACACGGCTTCATGAAACATCGCTCAACAACAACAAACTTGATGTGCTACGTTACCTCACTGTCACGAGAAATTGAATTGGGAAGACAAGTGGACGCTGTGTATGTCGATTTTGCTAAAGCATTCGACACAGTTCCTCATATTTTGATAATTGACAAATTCAAACGCATCGGCTTTCCTGACTGGCTAACGAAGTGGCTTTTTACATATCTTTCTGGCCGCACAGTGCACGTAGTGGTCAATTCATCAAGATCTCGTCAACTCAACATCACGTCAGGAGTACCCCAAGGCAGCGTATTGGGCCCGCTGTTATTTAACATCTTCGTTAACGATTTGTGCTTGTGCCTCTCGTCGTTCAAATTATCGTTCGCCGATGATCTCAAATTTTTTCGTGTAATATGTTCTCCACGCGACTGTTTTGCCTTACAAGAGGATATTAACACATTGTTAATCTGGTGTAGCGACAATGGCATGCGTGTTAATAACGATAAATGCAAAGTTATATCCTTCACTTGCTCCAACAATCCCGCTCATCACCAGTACAGCATGGGGTCAGCGCATCTGGATCGTGTGGCTTCAATCTGCGACCTGGGAGTTACCATCGATGCCAAGCTACAGTTCAATCAGCATGTGGGAATCACGACTGCTAAAGCCTTCTCAGTGTTAGGGCTAATCCGACGGCACGCCTCTGAGTTCAACGACATCTATGCTTTAAAATCACTATATTGCAGTTTGGTACGGAGCATCCTCGAGTATGCGGCCCCCGTTTGGTCTCCTTATTATGTGGCACCCATCGTTTCCATTGAACGCGTACAGAAGAAGTTCGTTCGTTTCGCACTTCGTTCACTTCCTTGGAATGACCCGGACAATCTCCCTCCGTACTTGGACCGTTGCAAACTAATAAATTTGGAACTACTGACTGTCAGGCGTATTAAAATGCAGCGTCTGCTGGTTTTTGACATCCTAATCGGCGTTATTGACTGCCCTGCGCTGCTTGAGCAGATTTCACTGAACTTTCCTCCTCGTCGACTTCGAAATTATCCGATGCTTGCTGTTCCTTATCACCGCACCAACTACGGATAAAATAATCCATTAGATTCGTGCCTTTGCACTTTTAATTCAGTATGTGACGAATTCGACTTCGATACATCCAAAAATGTTTTTAAAAACCGAATAGGTAGAATTGTTTAGACTTTAAGTTATTGAAAACTAGTATTAAGTAGTTCAGTCTGTACGATAGTTTTTATCGAAGACGGTGATAATAAATAATAATAATAATTGGAGGGTAACTTTTTTTTAAATATTCTGTATAGTGGCAAGGGGGGGACATCGATTTTTTACCCTTTAAATGATCGACAAGGGTACCCGGGTACCCAATATATTCAAATGGTTGTCACTCTTGCAATAATTGGTCGATTTTAGTTCTGTTTTCACAGTTAGGTTCAGAAACTCATCTGCTTTAGAAAAATTGACAGCAACGTCCATTTGGATTCATCTGGTTCCCGTAAATTACAATCAAACCTCCGGTTTCCGGGGCTGAGGTTCGGAACGGAGACACTATTTGAGAATATCAAGTGCATTCCCGGAACTGACTGTCAAAACCTTTTCTATTTCACTGAGGTATATGCCGACTTGTCCCTGGACCGGTTATTCCGGAACAGTCTCTCGAGAGTTAAGACCTTCCGTATTATCCTCGTACCACCCCGAGCAGTTCGGATTTCATTTTTGAGCCAAGATTTCTCGAACGATGTTTGATGATTTTATCATTGATAAAAAATAAGTATTGATGTTCAGAATCATTAGTAGATGGTACTTTAGATTCGATCAAGTGGCTTTTTTTCAACAAAAACGAAAAAGCAATCGAAATAAGCTTAGTAGGATTGATTCTCATTTAATTGAATTACCTGTTTGGTTATTTTCTCAACTTATTTATAACTCTTCTGCTAACACACCTTAAGTAGCAAACATTAACTAATTATGATTCTGCTAGTTGTATTTCACGGTGTTTTTATGAAGGAATAAATGACCATTGAGTTTTAAATCCTTCTGAAATGAATTCTATGAAATGTTGTTCACTGATAGATTACATTATAAATCTATTGACAAAAAAAACAAGTAGAAAAAGGTAGTAGATTTTCCTGAAAAAAAAATGAGTTGAAGTTTTGAGACAAACATTAAAAACTTATAACTCATGAACAAAGCATGTAAACATAAACAAAACATGTACATATAATCTGAGTAATATTCCTAACCAAGTTCCTAACTAAATTTTCACAGTGGAGAAATTGCCAGGGTGCTAAAAGTTTTCACCACTATTTTTTTATTGAGTGAAAATTAATTTTCTCCCGCAGACTGGTTCCATTTGTCCTTTTGTAAACTTTATGATGTATGATATGTACTACCACCCATAGTAGCACGGAAACTACGTCCGACAGCAATAGGCTCTCCTCTCTGTTAGACTTGATCAAGCTTTAATAACCACTGATTATCCTAATGCCATGCCATTTTCTTAAGTAAACTCTTGCAATATGGGTATCAAAATTCATAAAAAAAAATATCAGTACAATATTTGTCACCGTTTTGCATTTGATGATTTGTCCCTGTACCGGTCATTCCGGCCTCGAGTGACCATGAACATTTCAGAAGGAATCCCTAGCAATATCTAGCATACAGGAACCTAAACCAGGATGACTGTTACGTTGACAAATCGTCATATGGCCACAAAACGTTAAGAAATATCATACCTAAGAAATTTCACGAATTTTGATACCCTATTGTCAGAGTTTTCTTCTAAAATTTTGTATGGTTACTAGAGGCCATGCGAGAACTTGTTCCGGAATAACCGGTTCAGGGAAAAATCATCGGATGATCACAAAACGGTGAAAAAAATCCTATTGAAGAAATTTTATGAATTTTGATACCCATATCGCCATATATGGCCATCGAGTAGCCTTAAATATATTCTTCTGAAAATATTTATGGCCACTTGAAGGCCCACCGGAACCTGTTCCGGAATAACCGGTCTGAGAATACATGATCAAATGGCCTCAAAATGTTGACAGATATCTTACTGGAGAAATTTCATGAATTTTTATACCCATATTAGCTGAACTCGGTGCGAGCCTTGCAACGCATGCGACTAAATGAATGAAAAATTAATAGAACTGGCGCGTTTATGGTTTTTGTTCTGAATGAATCCGGTTAAAATATTTTTGTTTGCCTGTGTGTGTGTGTATGTGTGTGTATGTGTGTGTGTGTGTGTGTGTGTGTGTGTTATTTATGCAAAAAAGGGTTTGTGTTGTTAGTATAGCCATTGGACCAGTTGTTTCTACCGGTTTTGCTTTCTGCGTGGAAACATGTCAAAGACAAACGGAGCTGTATCCAGTCGTACGTAATTTTCTTTTACATAACTAAAAAGGGGTTCAAACTTCTATCAGAATATGCTTCTTACCCAAAAAATACACATTTTGTGTTTTAGTTGCATGGATAATTCTCATGTTTGGTTCAAATGTCTGTTTCATTGGTTTGAGAGCCCTTCTTCCCCCTCTCCAGAGGGAAGTCTCGAACCACCTAAGAAAGAAATCCTGCCCAAAAACCCCCACATGCCAAAGAACCGAAGAACTCCAATTCCAAGAACTCGAGCTTTACAGGAATTTGTGTTTCATTTGTATAGAAGTCCTCCCCTTCCAGGCGGGAAGGAGCTTCGAACCATCATAAGAACCTTCTCCGGCCTCAATAACCCCTACATATAAGTTTTCATAACAGTAGGTATGATTCTCATGTTTGGTTGGCATGTGTGTCTAATTTGCATAAGAGTTCACCCCTTCCAGAGAGGGGAGGAGTCTCAAACCTCCATAGAAACATTTCTTGGTTCCGAAAACTCCCACATCCCAAATTTGGTTCCATTTGCTTGATTAGTTCTCGAGTTACGCAGAAATTTGTGTTTCATTGGTGTGGAAGTACCCCTTCCAGATGCGGGAGGGGTCTCGAACCATCATAAGAACCTTCCACGACTCCAAAAATCCCTGTATAAAAATGTCATACCTGTTGGGATAATTCTCATGTTTGGCTCAAATTCGTGTTTCATTTGTATGAGAGCCCCTTCTTTTAAAGAGGAGGGGAGTCTCAAACCACCGTAGAAACATTTTTAGCCTACAAAAATCTCCACATGCCATATTTGGTTCCATTTGTTTGATTAGTTCTTGAGTTATGCTGAAAATAGTTTTACATTTGCATGGGACCCCCCTTTCTTAAGCTGAGATCACACTAATTGACGAAACGCCAAATATTTGGCAAATTTGGTCAAATATATTTGACCAACGTGTGATCGCCAAATATATTTGACCTAATAATGCTATGGCAAATGTTTGGTTTGTGTTTGTCATTCCAATTATTTGATAATTTGTCAAATAGTGCTATACCCTTTGACAAATATATTTGCTCAAGTCTAACAAATAATTTATTTGACACTCTGGACATTTTTGAGTGGTAAATATGCACATCATTTTTTTTTTCGCTGGAAATCAGCAAAATTTTGTTGTATTTTGCCGAGCTGTAAACCAGCAATCTATCCAGCAAAATTAATGTTACTGTTATTCCAGCAAAACAAATTTTATGAAACTGACAGCACTTTCACTGTAATTTCAGCAAACTTGCTTGCTGAACGATCAGAAAACCTACAATCCTAGTAATTTGCTGTATTGCCAGCAATTTTTTTTGCTGAAATGTCAGCGCAATGTTTACTAAATAAATATTCAATTAAAAATTAAACAATAAATAAAAAATAAAGCTGAGTGCAACTTTTTCGGACATGTTTATATTGACAAATGCATTCAAGATAATAAAGTAAATCAATCTTTGCTTACATTCACAATCAACGATACAGTTGAAGGAGTTTACTGCAGATCCATTTTTATTCAATATAGCTCATATGAATGTATACATAAATGCAAATCCAAAAATAAGTAAAAGAAAGTAGCACGTTTACTCCACAAATATACTTATATTTGACAGGTTAAAAGGGTTACTGGGATTTCAGCAACATTTTTGACATTTGGTGTTTTTCAGTTACTGGTAAAACCAATTGCTGGATTTCAGCAAAAAAGGAATTGCTGGTTAAAAACCAGCAAATCATTTTGCTGAAACGAAAAAACAAAATTTGGTGTGTGTGCAAATTCATACACAGAGAAAAATAAGCCAATTCATACACAGAAAACATCTGAAAATAAAAATCCATTCATGTTATCATGATTCTGTTCACGAATGATGAAACATAACCACAAACCATTCCAGGATTATTTCGCTTATTGCTGACGACTGATTCCGTGTTTGTTATAACGTATACGATATTTACCCTAGCAGAAATATAATAAGCCTTGCGAAATTTAAGCAGATGCAGTTGGTCAAGTAGCGAAAACGAATGTTGTTTTTGTGGAAATATTAACAGATTGCTAAGAATTTATTTCAGACATTAAATATATCAAAGAGCCTAAAGAAATCCTTTCTAGTTCGGAAACTTTTTTCAAACAGATGCAGGTCATTTTGTAACAAAGAGGGAAGTAAGATTCAAACGTAAATTTTTCTGAAACCCTTAGCACTTTCATGCAAACTAGGCCAACACAAGGAATAACATTGCTTTTACATGATTGTGCTGCTTTATGTGAGGGTGCTGAGAATTCTGAGAAATCACTTTGATTCTTACTTCCCTCTTTTGTTTACAAATGACATACGTCTGTTTGAAAAAGTTTCCGAGAAATATTTTTTTTTCAAGACTGCAGGATGCATCAGGAATTATTTTGAAGGTCTTCAACAGTTCAAAAGTTTAAATCACGTTCCGTTTTTTAGAAACCAGTTAGCTCAGAAACTATTTCCAAGTCCTTTAGGGTGTCAAAGATTTGCAGAAAGTCCTATGCACAAGACTTCAAGATGCACAGTGATTTCATACAGCATAATAACAATCTAAGTCCTTCCTTAGCTCAGTCGGCAAAGGCGCAGCCACATGCTGGATGTGGCTTATACTTGCCACACAATCATACTACTGCAAAAAATTTACATGGCATGGAAAAATCTCAATTAATAACTGAGAAAGTGCATCTAGAACACTATGTTCTTCAACTAAGATACAGGCGTTAGTACCAGTAGGGACTTCATAAAGCCAAGATGATGATGAACCATCAATTCAAATCACACCTGTCAGATATTGTTTCATGATTCAAATTGCTCAGCAATTATTTCATAGAGCTTAAGGATATGAAAAATCTTGGAAAAGTTCATTCAATATTTTCTTAAAACTTCACAACGATCAGGAGTTATTTTCTAGACCTTGTTTGTATCATCCATTCAAGTCCCGTATCTCTGATATTTCAACTTCTCTGAAGTTCAGTGAATCGATTTCCTAAGTTTTGAGGATTTATCTGTAGTTTCAGGGACTTCCCTGAATTTCCTTGATTCTCTGAAATTAAAGTGGGTTATTTGAAATTTTTGGGACTTCCTTGCGGATTTAGAACTTCACTAAAGTTCTCGAGCTCGAGAACTGAAGTTCTCTGGAATTGGTTTTTCCCAGTTCTCAGAAGTTCTTTTAACTTCACTGTAATTCAATTAAATTCTCGGAACTTTTTTGAAAACCTCGGGACTTAATTGGAATTGTACATTTTTTAAGTTTTACAAAAACTTCCCAAATTAATTACAATACTGTTGCAATTTTAATTTTTGTTGTAATTGCTGACCAAAGCAGCGCGACAAACAAACAACCAAATATACACATGGAAAGAAATGACGGGGGACTGAAATAACAATCTCGATAGATGATACCTACATTGAACACATTTTTGTTTCAACCACGAAATATGTTTAGCTCGAAGTAATTTTGGAATTGAATCAGCCATGCTTCATAGTTAAAGAGCCATAATTTTTACACATCTGTCATATGTGTATCATCAACCTGTGTGTATGCTTGAAGACCACTATACAAAACAATACAAACAACAACCTGGTAGTTTTCAGTACGATTTCAAATTCATCGTGGCGTCGGAAGAGTAAAAAATTGAAGGAAGGATTTGAAATTAGATTCCAGGCGTTGAATCTTATTTTAAATTATTGGAAGGTCCAATAATCATGTCACGCAGTATGGGGAGAGGGGGATTCAGGAATATTCGAATGTGTAAGTTTGTTGGGCTTAACATTACTATCAGCGGGCGGATAGTCATGAAGAAAATGAACGTATCTTTTGGTTCAGGAAGTACTAGCACACCAGAACCAAGCTTGGTCCCAAGCTTAATGATTCACACCAACACACCCTCAAATATTGTGTGAAAATAAAACCTACACGGATAAAAATAATCATAACGAATGTATTTGAAAATCTAATAATTTTTTGCCATAACGATTTACAAATATTATCTATTCGATATGCTTATAAACTTTAAGAGGAAGTTCTAATGGGTTTTTCGGAACAATTAACCGGAATAAAACTTAACGCGGTGTTTTCTATTCACTTCACGTAAGACATCTTTAATTGTAAAACTGGTTCGTTATTGTTATTAAAAACATAGAATGACAGACAATACATGAGCGTACATAAACGTCAAAAGGATGAACACACTAATACTACCATAGAGTAAGGGGTAGGAAATTGGTTCCTCAACACCCTCGCTCAATTTCCGGAACCTACCAACCCTAGATTGGTACGATGCTGCAGGAAAGACTTTCCTGGCAATCCTTTCGTCATAATATCGGCTAACTGACTGGCACTTGGAACATACCGGACCAGTATTTGTCCTTGCTGAATGAGTTGTCGTACAAAACGGAATTTGATGTCAATATGCTTCAGTCTACCTACATCTCGGTCGTCCTCCACCACACGAATAGTTGACTGGTTATCCTCGTAGTAAACGATCGGTTTATCCAGCTTCAGTCCAAGCTCCCGCAACAGTCGAGTCATCCAGGTTCCATGGCATACAGTGACACATAGTGCAACAAGCTCGGCTTCAGTCGACGATAGAGAAACCGTTGGTTGTTTTCTTGTCAACCAGCTGACCGTGCATCCTTGTACGCGAAAAACGTACCCAGTCAACGAACGTCTATCCATGAGGTCGTTACCCCAGTCTGCATCGGAATATGCTTCAACTTCAGGTTCTCCATCGTCACCACGATAAATCAATCCAAGATCCAATGTACCACTTATGTACCGTAAAATGCGTTTCAGGTACACCCAGTGTTCCTCTGTTGGACAGCTCTGGAGTTGGCTGAAATAGTTCACAGCAGCACATAGGTCTGGTCGTGATGTTAACGTGACGTACATTAAACATCCAACCAACTCACGAAACGGTTTGTCCGTACGCTTTGCTTCCTCTCCTTTATTCAGACGCAACCGGCACTCTATCGGTGTTGATACCGGCTTGCAGTCATTCATGTTAAACCGATTCAGTAGTCCTTCAAGAAAACTTCGTTGACTTATTCGCAAAAACCGTTCTTCAACGTTCCGTTCTATCTTCATACCGAGAAAACAGTCCACTTCCCCGATATCAGTCATCTCAAACTCTCTTGAAAAACACTGCTTCACTACTTGCACCAGTTTCAGGTTTGGACTAATGAGCAATACGTCATCCACGTACAGCAAAAGAAACACCTGTTTTTCTGCAGTTCCTCTCACATATAAACACTGATCACTATCGCATCGTCGGAAACCCAGTTTCTCCACAAAAAGATGGAACCGCTCGTTCCATGCCCTTGACGCTTGTTTAAGTCCGTATAGCGATCTATTCAACCGACAAACGAGATCTTTACCCTTCTCAAATCCTTCGTGCTGAGTCATATATATTACCTCTGTAACCGATCCATTGAGAAACGCAGACTTCACGTCCATTTGGTGGACAACCATCTTCCTGTGATTTGCAATAGCCAGCACTGCACGTAGCGTATCCAACTTAGCCACCGGAGAATACGTCTCGAAGTAGTCAAACCCTTGACGCTGCGTAAAACCACGAGCTACTAGTCGTGCTTTGTAGCGATCAACTGCTCCTTCTCCATTTCGCTTTACCCGGAACTCCCACTTACAGGATATTGGCTTTCGATCTATCGGTAGCTTCATTAAGGTCCATGTGTTGTTACGATTCAAAGCGTCGATTTCTTCATCAACGGCTGCTTTCCACTTCGGCCAATCCGCCCGTTTTTGCATCTCCTTTACAGAGCTAGGCAAGTTTTCCACATAACTGTCTGCATGCAATGCGTAACCAGTGATATCCATATCATAATCACGATGCCAGGACGGTGCACTGCGATTTCGCTGAGAATGCCGTTCATTCGACCTCGCATCTTGTTCTCCAGTTGCTTCTGGATCACGGAGCGTCTCATCGGCACAACATTTCGTAACCACCTTCATTATCTTCTTCCTCTTCTTCATGTTCTTCATCCAGTACACTGTTTTCTTCCTGTTCTTGGTTCAATTCACCTTCATCCGAAGCAGCATTAGTGTCCGATTCTCTAGAACACACAGGAACTCGTACAATGTCATTGTCATCGTATACACTTCTTCCAGAATCCTCAAGCTCTCGGCACTTGTTCTCAACAAAAATAACGTCCCGTGCAACCACAATCTGTCGTTTTCTTGGATCCCAAACACGATATCCATTATGGGAATACCCAACGAAAATTCCCTTCCATGATTTCGTGTCGAAATTCTTCTGAAACTCCTTCGGAATGTGCACATACACAACCAATCCGTAAACACGTAATTTTTCTACATTCGGCTTCTTCCCTTCCCACAGCTCGAAAGGTGTCTTGCCCACATCGATAGCACTAGCTGGACTACGATTTGATAGGAACGCTGCTGTCTGTATTGCCGAACCCCAAAACGTCTTGTTCACTCCAGTGTCTTCCAGCATAGAGCGGGCCTTCTCCACGAGCGTCCTGTTCATACGCTCGCTGGTGCCGTTCTGTTCTGGCGTATAAGGAACTGTCCATTCTATCTGAACACCTTTATGCTTGCAAAAATTTAGGAAAGCACGATTCTTATACTCTGTTCCATTGTCACAACGAAAACGAGAGATTCTTTTACCGAACTTCGCGGAAACTATTGCTTCGTATTCCCGAAACACTTCTACAACCTGATCTTTCGAACTGATCAAGCATACAACCGTGAACCGACTCCAGTCATCGATAAAAGTTACAAAATATTTCTCACCATCGATGCCCACCGGCGTCATTGGACCGCAAACGTCTGAATGAACGAGCTCCAGCACACTCGTCGACCGTCTTTCCTCACGTATGGAAAACGGTTTCCTCGATTGCTTACCAGCCATGCAAGGTTCACGCACAATTTCGATCTCGGATTTTTCACCGATTCTTCTGTTCAGACCGACTACCATATCATGTCGCAATAACAGTTTCAAATTCTTTCCGCTTAAATGGCCATACTGACGATGCCACATCTCTAGCTGTTTCGGAATACGCCCACACAAGTAGAGGGAAGAATCATCATCCACACTTCCACGGAACAAGTCAAGTTCATATAATTTTCCACGTCGCTCACCAATTGCGATGACATCCGATTTTCGCTTGATGCACACTTTACCGTTCGCGAACGTCACTTGCAAACCAGCTAGTTCCATTTTCCGCACTGATAGGAGGTTTACTCTTGCCTCGGGAATGTACAGTACGTCGTTTAAAGTAATCGGAATCGATTTACCGTTCACTTGAGAGTAAAGATTCACTTCTCCGTGGTGTTTTGCAACGATGCATTCTCCTTCCTTGGCAACTGCGATCTGCATCGGATTCTTCATCGGCATCAGCTGTTTGAATAAACTCTTGTTGTTGGTCAAATGCTCCGATGAACCTGAATCGACGATCCAGTTGACTTCACCGTTGTCCGAAAATTTTCGCGCACTCACAAAACATACACCACTTTCTTCTCCAAAATGTGCACTGTTTTTCTTCGGATTACTGCGTTTTTTCTTAGCAGGACACTCGGACAGCTTGTGACCTTCTTTCTGGCAGCTGAAACATTTAAACTTTTTCTTCTGTTGCTTGTTCATCTTGTTTCTTCCACTTCCAGAAAATGCCGCGGACTCACCAACTGGGAAACTAGACTCAACTCCAGCGCTTTTCTGCTTAATTTCCTCATCAAGAAGACGACATTTAACGAATTCGATTGTTAAATTTTCCTCCGGCATCGTTTCCAGTGCCGTCACAACAGTTGAAAACATCGGCCCCAACGTCAACAAAAGATGACACACCACATCAAGGTCATTAATTTGCGCTCCAGTGCTCCTGTACTCACGGACAACCTTATCGAAGATCAGGAAATGCTCCTGCAAGCTTCCACCTTCATGGCGGAGTGTCAGCATCTTCCGTTTTAGGTGCAGACGGCTCGCGATGCTTTTTCTCTCGAAAACATTTTTAGTGCCAGCCAAATTGCTTTCGGCGTTTGTTTATCCTGGACGTACTCCAGTTGATTATCATGGATGCGTGAAATCAGCAACGATTTGCAATGGCAATCCAGCTTCTTCCGAGCAGCAATTTTCTTCTGCTTATCGGCAATGACGGCGGCAGTAGCATCTGCTTCTACCTTCAAAGCTTCCACTTCCGCAATTTCCCAATCGATACACTCGGTCATTTCGTGCTCTTCTAGCACAACCAGCGTTCGGTACTTTCATGCCGGATAGTTGGAACCGTCGAACAGCGGAACCCGCACAATCTCTTCTTTTTGCATTTTTTAGCTATTATTTCTCCACTCGCGATTAACTGGGCCCATAACCTAATGGGTTTTTCGGAACAATTAACCGGAATAAAACTTAACGCGGTGTTTTCTATTCACTTCACGTAAGACATCTTTAATTGTAAAACTGGTTCGTTATTGTTATTAAAAACATAGAATGACAGACAATACATGAGCGTACATAAACGTCAAAAGGATGAACACACTAATACTACCATAGAGTAAGGGGTAGGAAATTGGTTCCTCAACAAGTTCCAATAGCAACTATACCTTACTATGATGAATACCATATTCCTTTCCATATAGAAAGTATGTGTCGAGCTTATGATTTTTATTCCTCTTTTTGATGAATTTCATATTTCCTTCATTATAAAAAGTATGTGTCAAGCTTATGATTTTCATCCCTCATTACGATAAATACCATGTTCCATCATATAAACCTCATTAAAACGTTTGGATTAACACCATACAAATTTTGTTATAATTTTTATTGGCACTACCTGTTAAAGTTTATACATTTGTTATGGTTGTTTTTATCTCGGTTTTTATCAGTGCAGAGATCGATCCAAAGAATTCAACCACTTCGAATTCCATTAACCGTTATCCCTGAAATAGATTATATAATTATTATATATAGTAGATTTACAGAATATTTACACTCACTTTGTCTCATCTCCAGTTGGTCAAACGCTGGAATGTTCCATCCACATTCTTCTTTCTGGAGTCCAGCCGTCATTTGATAATTCTGACAAATATTTACCGCTTTCTATAATTAAATAGCTCATTTAACAATTACTTACATCAAGTAACATACCATATACTGATAAACCTGTATCCACCAGTTCGTCACTTGAATTCAATTCGTGCAGTGATTAAAAACATGCGAGCGCCATTTTGAATTTTTTTCAATCCAAAACCAAATCAAAAGTATGTGTCAAATCTAATAACTTTTAGTCATAAGGTGAGACACATACTTTTCATTGGGTTAGAAAATGAAAAACATGTATCAAAATAATACCTTGCAAATGCAACACAAATAGAAATTATTTGAATTGATATGAAATATATGTGACGGTAACACATAAAGGGTATAGTTTTGAATTAATATTTTCATTATTTGATTTTTTATCAGTGTAGGGGTTCTACAACAGTGAACCAATTCCAAATTGCTAGTTTCATATTGATCGTTGGTGCTATTATTGGAAAAAAAAATATCAACAAAACCAGTCTTCGAACGATCCCAAATTATGTGATGACAAATGCATTCTCAACGATTCCGGAATCAAAAATCTTATTCACTTAAAAATTTAACTGATCCCAAGCATATTTAAGTATATTTAAATCAACCATATTCTGAAGTTGATTTAAGCATATATTCGCAATCTAAAATTACGTTCACACTACAGCTTATATTACGTGATAAAGAGTATCTTGATATCAAATGACATGTACATTATTTCCAGTGAAAACTAGATGTATAGTTGTAGATATCAAGGTACTCTATATCACGTTATATAAGCTGTGGTGTGAACGTACTATACAAATATAGTTGATTTTAGATGAAATATCATTGATTGAAATATACTTTTTTTCCGTGTATATGCAATCATTTGCAAGCAGTATAATACGTAATCAAATATTTTTAACGAAAGTTGGACAAACAATCGATTGACATATTTGGCCAAACAATTTTGAGTCAAACATTTGCCAAAACTAATCAAAGTGTGATAGCGTGGACAAACAATTTTGCAAACAGCATTATTTGGCAAAACTTAACGAGACAAATATTTGGCGTATTGTCAAACAGTGTAATATTAGCTTTAAGGCGGGAGGGATGTCGAACTATCATAAGATCCTTTCCCGGACCCGAAAACCCCTGCATACAAATTTGCATAGCGGTAGGGATAGTTCTCATGTTTGGTTTAAATTTGTGTTTCGTATGTATGGAAGCCCCCCTTTCCAGAGTGAGAAGGGGTCTCAAATTACCATAAAAACATTTCTTGCCTTCAAAAACTCGCCCATACCAAATTTTGTTTCATTTGCATGGGGGCCCTTTCTAGAGGCGGGAGGGGTCTTGAACTATCATAAGATGCTCCTCCAGACCTAAATTCTCCTAAATACAAATTAGCATAGCAGTAGGTATAATTCTCATGTTGAGCTTAAATTCGTGTTTCATTTTTATGGGGGGGCCTTTTTCCAGAGGAAGCAGGGCATTCAAACCACCATAAAAACATTTCTTGCCTTCTAAAACTCACCCATACCAATTTTGATTCCATTTGCTTGATTAGTTCTCGAGTTATGCAGGAATTTGTTTTTCATTTGCAAGGGATCCCCCCTTTCTGGAGGCGGGAGGGGTCTCGAACTATCATAAGATGCTTTTCCAGACCCAAAAACCACTGAATTCAAATTTGCAAAGCAGTAGGTTTTTTATTTGAAATTTGTGTTTCATTTGTATGAGAGCCCCCCTTTTTGGAGGGAGGAGGGGCTTAAAACCACCATAAAAACATTTCATGTCTTAAAAAATTTGACCATTCCAAATTTGCGTCCATTTGCTTTATTAGTTCTCGAGTTATGCAGAAATTTGTGTTCCATTTGTTTGAGAGACCCCCCCCCCCCTCCCTACTCATATAGTTGAAGAGTCTCAAATCACCATAGAAACATTTCCGTCCTTCATACACTTCCACATGTCAAATTTGGTTCCATTTCCCAGATTAGTTTTCGATTTATGCAAGGATTTGCTTTTCATTTGTATGGGATCCCCCCTTTTAGTAAGGGGAGGGATTCAAATTAACATAGAACCATTTTTTGTCTTCAAAAATCACCACATACTAAATTTGATTCCATTCGCTTGATTAGTTCTCGAGTCATACAGAATATTGTACTTCGTTTGTATCGGAGCCCACCCCTTTAGGATGGGGAGGAGTCTCAAACCAACATAAGAACATATTTTGTCTTCAAAACCACAACATGCTAAATTCCGTTCTGTTTATTTGATTAGTTCCCGAGGTAGCAGAATATTATGTTTTATTTGTATGGGAGCCCTCTCTTTTATGACGGGGAGGGGTCTCAAACTATCATTAAAACATTTTTTGCTTCTAAAAACTCTCACATGCTAAATTTGGTATCCTCTGCTTGATTATTTCTCGAGTTATGCTGAAATATGTGTTTCATTTGTATGGGAGCCCCTTTTTCAGAGAAGAGGGGTCTCTTACTACATTAAGAACCTTCACCGGCCCCAAAAACCCCTGCATACAAAATTTCACGCCGATCGGTGCAGTAGTTTTCGAGCCTATTTGGTTCAGACAGACAGAAATTCATTTTTATAAATATAGATTGCTGGGGATTCCTTATATATATGTTCATGGTCACTCAAGGCCTCCCGGGAGACTGTTGACCGGAATAACCGGTCCGGGAACAAGTCGGCTTATACCTCAGTGGAATAGAAATGTGTTTTAAGGAATTATTCCAAAGGTTTCGACAGTCAGTTCCGGTAATACACTTGATATTCTCAAATAGTGTCTCCGTTCCGGACCTCAGCCCCGGACCCGTATTTACGAGAACCAGATGAATCCAAATGGACGTTGCTGTCAATTTTTCTAAAGCAGATGAGTTTCTGAACCTAACTGTGAAAACAGAACTAAAATCGACCAATTATTGCAAGAGTGACAACCATTTGAATATATTGGGTACCCGGGTACCCTTGTCGATCACTTAAAGGTATTCTAATTAAGTTTTTATATCCCCAAGTCGTAGGGTGCGTAATTATAATGTTATGAAGGAAATATCTGCTCATCACCATGATAACATGGAAGTGGGCAACAATTTGTCTTGCTAGACCAAAGATATGAAGAGAAAGCTCCATAGACATGTCTATAGTCGAACACATTGCTTAAATGATGGAAATGGTTCAGTCCTGGAATTCATTGAGCTTGGGTGTCAATCAAACAGCGGCCTTTGAACGTCCTGAGCCTCCGATCAGGTCCTGTTCCCTTCCATCACAGAAGATTATTCAATCAAATTAATAATAAACTGATAATTCGAATTCTTTGTTAATCTTTCCTCAAACAGCAGTTTTAGTAGGGTAACTTATTTATTTTGTACTTCTATCGGACCACGCAAGTAGCATGAACAATTTTAGGTAATAGAATTCATTATTTCAATTCGAATTTCGTTTGCTGATACGTCATCGTCAGGCCCAGGATCAACAAATTGATCATCATCATTTTGCTCCTCCCACTGTTTGTGATGTTCTGGAACGTTGAATCTTTTTCGCAAGTTGTGTAAAGCGCAACAAACATTCACTATTCTTGCAGCTTTTTCTGGCTTGTAGTGCAGTTGGCGAGCGCTAGGATGCACCTAAACACCTTTTTCATCACTCCAATGGTTCGCTCTACAATCATTCTCGTTTTGGAATGGATTTGATTGAATCGTGCCTGTCTTAAAGAACTTGCTGAATAGACCTTTCTCGTCAGACCTAACCCCTATTTTTTATATTTTTCCTTTAAAGACAATGAACTTCTTATAACGTCAGCGTTAATAACTTTTTTTTCTATGCATTCCTCATTTTGTTATAAATGTTTGAGCTCAAATTTGTTCCACATTTTTTGGTGAATATAACCATGTGGAACAAATATGAGCGGTTTTGGCAACTTTGTAAAGTGGTATCACGAACACGAAATTCAATACTTCTTACAGCACTGTGATACTTTGTTTACATAATGGTCTCTGCAGCGCGACTTCACTAATACATTCACTATAGCGTATCTGTGTAAACTCGATTTTGTTTGCAACCATCATCTGTCAAACTGTTGATACAGAGTTCGATGATTCGAGTGTCAACATTCAACATTAAAATTTTAAAACGAGTTTTTAAAATGGTTTTAAAGTGTGTCGTTCGTTCCTGTGTTGTGTATTCGAGTGATAAAACCCATAAAATGTTCCGGCTTCCATTGTTACCCAAATCAATCATCGAATCACAGCGTAATATGATGGAAATGCGGCTTGCCTTGTGGAGAGAAGCGTGTGGGATAAAAAATCCTGCTCCCCATCATCGTGTTCTGTAGCCGTCACTTCGTTTCTGGGAAACCTGCGAAACTGTTAGATTTAGATGATGTTGATTGGGTTCCGACGCAGAATCTTTCGGGAGTAGATCCAGGATGGACCTAAATTCTTCAACTAAGTCGATGGAATTGAAGTAAGCGGTAACCAGTCTGTAAGTCAGCAATGCAGTTTCGTTCAACCAGACGTATGCATTCATCAGTATGCTCGAAAGATACAGTCATCGATGCAGATATTGACATCTCTTCAACCAACCAAGCTTTTCATCACGATGTTCTGGTGTTAAGTAAAAACAGTGAATCTGCACTTCAAGACCATACGTTTAACTTATCCGGAATGGAAAAATCGTCGTATGGAATGCAAAGCAATCAAGAGTATGTGATTCATGTTTAAATCAGACCTAAAATTAACTGAACCTAATCAACATATTCGTCTTCATTTCAGATTCAGCGGTTGTGTTGATTGCAATTCAACAATGGACGAAAATTACGATGGTTATAACAGCTTCATTAGGAATCTCCCATCCCTGGAACAACCCAACACTAGCTTCGAGTTTGTAGAAC